>CAJNOL010002222.1:15222-43461 GCA_905250125.1 Rotaria sordida | reverse complement strand
GATGATTCAGTATTTTGTAGTAGGTTTTATGTGGATTTACCTTCACATATATTTCGCGTTGCTTTACCTAAGTAAAGTGTTTCACTTCAATAAACACACACTTTTCAACTTACCTACCTTGTGTTGCAGCTACTAAAAGAACAAAAAAGAAGTAAAGTCACAGAATAATTTTATAACTGTATAAGCAGTGAATAGCAGAGTTATACAGTTTAACAGAAAGATGTAGCCTTTTTACTTTCGTCAATAGTTCGACTTTTGTAACAGATAGCGACTTGAATGTTCATTAGAAAAAGTGAAGGCTCGTAAACTCTAATGTATGGAAATGCATTCTCATGTTTCATCTAAAATTATTGGAGTTAAGAGGCAAGAAGTGCTTTTACGAAACTTGAAAAAACTCTTCTTGGATGTTTCAATTTTATTAAACAGGAAACCTTTTTGAAAAAATTTTAACGCACATCAGTCGATAGATAATTTTACGAGACATCGATTGGGAATTAAATTTGGATTATAAATTTGTTTTCGTACTCGAAATACATTTTATAAATTTGAAAAAGTCCAGAAAAACTGAATTTTTTTTCACAACCAAAACATCGACCAAACATATTAAATAGAAAACGGTTAAAACGTAAAAAATAATCTAGATAATACGCTCTTTTTACTGCACTCCTTTACAATGCCAAGAAACTAAAGTAACTAAACTTTTGGCCAACACTGTTCACATCTGCACAAGTAGCTGCGTCTGCGTTCTAACAAGAGATACGTCTTTAAGTAAAAAGTGTCGATTACGTTTTTTTTATAGTGTCCGAAATGTTTAGTTGAAAAAGGTAATAGTTACAAATCACTGTAATATGTAGGCACAACAAATGTTTTCTATGTCTCAGTCAAAAGGTTGTAGAGGGGGCGAGACGACTTTCTACGCTGCCTATATTACGATTCGTACCTTACTGTAATTTTTAAGTGAGTTTGCTTTGCTTTTCCAATTAACTATGAAATTTAATTGGAAATAATAATACTTTGCAATATGTTCATCTTTGTCATTTTGAGTTGTTGTTGATTACAGAAGCAATTAATTATGAATCTAAAATTAACTCTAACATTTTGCTTAATTTCTTTTGGATTTCGTTAATGAACAACAATATCTTTTTACGTTAATATACAGAAAAACTATCCGTTAATAAACTGGTGATGAGTCTTGATTCTGGATAGTTTCATGATCTGCTTCTCCTTATCTAGATTGGTGATAGCTTTAGAGAGCATTATTTTTGTTCTTATATAGAAAAATATAACAAGTTAGAAATACAATACAAGTAAGAAATTTTCTGCCTGAGAATACTGCGACGAGTAGACAGACCGTGGTTGAAGAGCGAAGTGTTTCGCGTTTTCTAAATTGTAGCTATAGTGAAGTAAAATTGAAGAAACATTAGATTCGGATAGCTGCTTGAAACAATCTCATATGATTTATCTTTGCTTAGAGATGTCAAGTTAAGCCAACTTATGTTGTAGTCTGTGATTTCTTTCATAGTTGGCCTTGCTGTGACCCGTGTAACACTGAGATGTAGCCTATATTACACTCATTCTCGAAGCACAATAATTACTCTCGCTTTTGCCTCTCAATTGGACTGCTGCGAGCTCCTTCTGAGTTCGAATTTTAATTTTCATGTCTCAAATATACCTTTCGACCAAAAAATTCGAGTGACATTAATAAATAACCAAAGAAAAAGCTCCTAAATACATCTTTATTTTTGGAAATAGACCTTTAATTCATTTTGCTTACTGATTCTAGATATAATCTACTATGATGGAACAAGAAAATCAAACTTTTCTCGTTCAAACGACTACACCTATTGTTATCAATCAATGGCCACATCTTAGTACACTTCACATTGTTCTCATTTGTTTAATCAATATTGGCTCATTTTTCCTGGCCTGGCTGGTTCTACGAGTAATTTGGAAACCGTCAAAGACTAGTTCAAGCGAGACTACGGAAACTGTAGAAGATCAAGAAAAGCAGCCATTAACAGCAGTCTCAACAGAAGCAGCAGTAACAGTATCAGATTTAGAGAAAAGTGAAGAAGCTCCGGTGAAGGAGATTAATGGGAAGCGAGATATTTGTGAAGGAGATGTCAACGGAGATTACAGTAAGAATTGGATTTATACTTTTGACATGGTACTTTTAATTGGCATGTTCATCTCTCTTATTGTGCTAATTGTCATTACTTTATCTACTACACGTGAATTATTTGGAAAGTGGGAGTTTTGGCTCGAACAGTTTCTGACTATCGTCATTTTATTTATACTACTATTTATCGGAGGCCTAATATGTCGTCGCTTTTGTCAGACAGACGAACATGGCTACATAATTACAAACCGACACAGTCGTTTCAAAGTGAATTATACGAAAAAATTGCACCATTTTGGACATCATGTAGCTCCTTTAGTTATGGGATCGATTAAACGTCACTTTTCAAAAGAATATACATATAAAACTATCAAAGGCACACTTTTATTAGCCCTCAACGAAAAAGTGAAGCCTGCATTTTCACTCAACCTCATATGGCGCTACTTCTCAGCGGCTTTCGTTATGGTTCTTTTAATTAAACCTTTACGTGAACGTATCGTGCCGTTTATGATTGCGTTCAATGCTATGGATCGTCCGGAAGATCGTCCCAACACATTGCTATGGACAGTGGCTTACAACAACATTCCTGGACCAGCTATTACGATCTTCTTTCGATGGCTTTACATTTCTAAGGGAAACAGTCGTGACTTGGCCTACATTTTCACTATGGTAAATGTCGTTGGTGACGGATTAGCTGAACCGATTGGTATCTACTTTGGTAAACACCGGTATAAAACACGAGGATGTTTCAATGAAACGGCCTATCGTCGATCATTCGAAGGATCTTCCTGTGTACTTTTATCTACCGTAGTCTTCGTTTCCTGTTTCTATTACACTTTCAAAAGTGCTCTACAATTTTACATTACAATATTTCTACTTCCGCCAATAATGGCTTTGACTGAGGCTACAAGTCCTCATACTTGTGACAGTGCCTTTATACATTTTGTTGGCGGTTTGTTTTTATTTTTTGTTGTCACACTTTTGCCATAAAGCAGAGTTACTCTTTTTTATAACAAATAATAAAGAAAATAATACCGAATAAAACATTTTATTAATTTATTTTCGAGACGTTTCATCAACTACTGTTGACTTCGTCAGTCAAAATAAAATGAAGTTACATGAAAATGAACACAATTACATATATACGATCAGGAAAATGTTACAGTTAGACTGAACAACAAAAGAAAACAAGTTAATAAGATAATAAAACGTTTTATTATCTTACTAACTTGTGGGTGTACGTAAATCAATTGGAAAACAGATCGACTTATATTTCTATAATACAAATCAATCTGCTAGTCTCAACTTTTGCTCTTCAGCAATCGATTTCCTGCCGAAAATCAAATTAAAATTGAATAAATATAAATATGCTTGAATGAAAATTAATTTAAAAGAAATGCAGATTATTTTCGCCGACGCGTTTCGTGTTATTTATCAGAATATTGAAACACTCGTCAGGGCTCTGCATTACAATTAAAACAAAATATAAAACAAATTAAGAAACAAAGCATAAACTGAAATTTAAACAAGCAAAAATAAAAAACAAAAAAAAAATACAAAAATTATTTTGAACAAAAGGCAAATAGGGGCTTGAATATATTTTTATCTTTAAAAACACTGTTCAATTGTTCAGCAAACATTAATATCGAGTATACTAATATCACTTATTTGTCTCTGAAGATGTCGTTCAATCGAAAGAATAATTGATTGATCAATAAATTTTGCTTGATGAAATTAGTTGGTAACCACTTCAAGACTATTATAATAATTCTTATATCAATTTACTTAATTATCGCACGTTCTAATTGAATTAAGCCGCAGAGACCAAATTAATTCAAATCAAAAACGGGACAAATAATAACTTCTTGAATTAATATTGCATGTCTTGGTAAATTGTCCAGTATACTAATATTACTTATTTGTCTTTCAAGATACCGTTCAATAAGTACATATCTTTGAACTTTTTTTATATTTTGGCGATATTTGTCATAATTATTAAAAGTTAGTGATTGATCATTATACTAATACAATAACATAAAACAAATTAGTAATATATTGAATAACTCGACGCTTAGTTGGCGGGTAATTTCTAGTAGCTTCATAGCATAATAAACAAATTTAACTATATCCTAAATATAAATAAATTCAATAATTAATTCACGTTCTTTATTGATTGATTCGTTTAAATATTTCAATTCATTTTCTAAAATCTTCTGTTAATTGAATCCTATGGTTCATTTTAATATTACCATCTTGAAAGTTTATCTTGCTCTTCGATAAACTATTAAGAACTTGAGAGTAATAATTTAGGTTGAATTTGTATTTCATCTTGTATTTCTTCAACTGTTCATTTTAATATCTTGTTAAATAATAATAATAATATCCACCATATAGTTTATCTTGTATAGGTCAATTGTCTTTGTAAATTTTTAACATTACGTGTGCCAAGAATAGGTAAGACTTCATTAATCGGAGATTCACCAAAATATTCATCCCAAAGGGCATGAAATGTTTTTGGAAATGTTCTCATACTTGAATAATAAGTAAAATGAACAAACATTATCTTACCGTAATTCACTGGTATTTTTTCTTTAATAGGTATTTCTATAATTTTTTGACGGATGAAATTATAATTATTAAATTCTAATGGCTGATCAATATTAAATTTTGATAAAACATGATTAAATTGTTCATCAATAATTCTATTTGGATATTTATTTAATAATAATGCCATTCGTAATTTTTCACGTTCATTCAAATAAGCTTGAAAAGTTGAACAGTATCTAATAGTACGAAGAAACATAGTAAAAATTATATTCTTCTTCATATGTAATGGATGCACACTGTTGAACGGCAAGTAATATGGTTCATAACACGGCTTTTGATAAACCGTCGTAAATAACTGACCATCTCGATTTTCCATATGTAAATCAAGAAAATCAGCAGTTGAACCAATCTTTTCTGATAATTTAATATTTACATCAAAGTGATTCCATCTCTCGATTTGTTTAAATAAATGTCGAGCAGGCCAATTAATTACTATAAATATATCATCAATATATCTAAAATATAGTGCACCGCTATTATTAATTTGTTTTATAATTTGTTCATAAACGAACATATAACAGTTAGCAACAGTTAATGTAAGGGGAGAACTCATTGCTCCTCCCAGAATTTGATGATAAAATTGGCCATTATAAGAAAAATAATTATTTTTCATAACAAATCGACTTAATCTAATTATTGTTTCAATTTTGAGACTGTCAACTTGCTTTAATTTTAAATAATCTAACATTTTCTTTAATTAAAGTACTCCTTCAGTTTGTGGCACCATTGTATAAAGGTCTGCGACATCAATTGTACAAAATAAAGTTTCTTGACACATATTATTTTTCGACCATTCTTGTAACTGTTTAACTAGTTCAAAACCAGAAGTTACAGTTGTCTTTGAAGCCATTTTATCAAATAAAGGTCGAAGTAATTCGTCAAGAAATTTTGATATTTTAATTATAGAATGTTTAAGATCAGATATAATTGGACGAAGAGGGGTACCAGGCTTATGTGCTTTAGGTAAATAATATAAATGAGCAAGTTCAACTTCATTTGAATTAATACATCATTTTTCATATTGTTTTTGAGTAATCCACTTGGCTAGTCATAAATCTAATAAATATTTATTAGTACGACGAATTAGATCAGGTAATGGATCTTCGGTATCTAAACATTTGTAGGCTTTTGTTTTATCCATATATTCTTCTGATTTTTTGCGATAATCGTCAAGTTTTCCTAAGTGGAATACTTTGTTTTTATCAGATTTTTGAAGGACAATATTCTTCAAGTGAAGCTTATATTTCAAACGTTTAATTAATCGTCTATAATCTTTCTTCTTTTTAGTAATAATACAAGAATTTATATCTTGGGATTGGCTTGGTTCTATAATAGAAACTAAATTATCATATGTAATATTTTGTGTATTATTTTGATTTGATATATTTCTTAATTTTCGATGATTTGCAGGGGTATCATATAATTTCTGAAACAAAATATCTAATTCGGCAATAAATTGTTCGACTGGGCGCCCGAGGCTAACTTTCTTTTCAAAGAAACGAGCTTCAATTTTTCCTTTGAGAGTAGCCAACTCAGTAATACGTCGTCGAGATGCCGTTTTTGGATCATTATATATAAACCGAGGACCTAATTTTAGTAGTTCATGTTTTTCCTCGGTTAATTGAATTTGTGCTTCATTAATTATGGCTGGAGCAAGAATTCCTCGCTCAGCGATCGAATAAAAGTCGGGACAATTAATTTTTCTTGTTGTTTGTTTGTCTCGCCCTCGACTCGTTTTTCGGCTAAAAAATAAATTAATTGTTCAGCTTCTAAGTTGAGCCGTTTTGTTCGTAAATTATGATAATGTTTAAATGCACCAAAACCAGGTTCAGCCTCAAAGCCTTCACCATTATCTTGTGGAAATCCATTTGTAATATGTTCGATTTCTTTTGATAATACTTTATGTTCACGAGTTAATGATTGTACATATAATGCATTGCTTGTGTGCGAAATTCTTTAGTAATTTGACGCATTTGATTATATGTAGCTTGTACTTTATCTTGACTTATAATTGATTCATCAATTTTAAGAGATAAATCAACTTTCTCAATAAATTTTGGAAGTAAATCATATTCTACTCGTTTTGTTGCTGCAAGTAAATTTTTATATTTTGTTGACCAAAGTTTTATTTTTGGTTTTAATATTAAATGAATATTCCATTGAGTTGAAGTAGCTATCTGCTCAAATTCTTCTAAAGCTTTGAATTCTTCCATTTAAGCTTTAGCTAATTGTATACGAGTCTCAGCCATTTTTCTGACATGTTGAGTACAATGTTGTAAATATTTTAATATCAATTTTTCAAGTTCTTCAACTTTATTTCGAATTTTATCTAAAGTTATTGGTATAGCAGTCAATTTTGATGTTGTTGCTGCTGTTGTTGAGTCCATTGTTAGGGCTGTATTGGTTTTGGCTATATCAATTTGGACTATATTGGTTTGAGCTGTATTAGTTTAGGCTATATTGCCAGCTGTTGGTTTTACTTTTTTATATCCCGGCATTTGTGACCAGTACATACGTAATTGAATTTTTAAACCAGAAATGGTTGCATTTGCTTGAGCTACTACAACTGATAATTGATTAATTTTCTTTATAACAAATTGATTATTTACTATGCCATCACGTTTTTTTGTTCGTTGAATGACTTCTTTTGCCCATTGTTTATTTTCAGTACCCATTTTTAAATAATTTTGCCATACTTGTAAATCATAATTAGCTCGAATCCACTCATCATAAATAGGAATCGAAGCCATTAAATAAGCATGATTGCCACTAGTTTCAACAGTTTCTTTTGATATTGATTCATTTTGTAGCCATGTCGTTATTCTATTATATGCAAAATATGCCCGATAATTTTTATTCTTTTTGTTTTTCTTATTATTTCTTATAACTGGTAATGGTTCATTCTCATCGATATTTGACATAACATCAACTTCATCATGATTATTTTCGGCCAATATAGCAAATCGATTATTATTATTATTATTTATTTCATTTTGGCGATATTGCTTTTGTCGAACCCGCCGTTGTCGGCGTCTAAATGATGCTGTTGTTGTTTGTCTCCATTGATTGGACCCATTATTTTGTGGCTGTTGTTGTTGTTGTTGATTTGTATTACCTTGATTATTAACAAAAAATGGTTGTGTTGTATTTCTAGCAAAAATTGCTCGTTGTGGTAATACATCAACAGGAATATTATTTGTAGTCGTAGCTGCAGCTAAATTGAATTCAGCAGGAAGATTTGGTGAAGGATCACGTAATTGTGGTGGCATAAAATCATTTAATCGTAATGGCCTTGGATCACGTCTACGTTGTTGTATTGATCGGCTTCGCCGTTGATTAGAACGACTCCTTTGTCGATTTTGACTTGATCTTCTTCACATTCTTCGATAAAATCTTCCTTGTGGAACTATTGGTTGATTAATAATACCATACCCTAGTGAAAATACTCGTCCAGCGAGTACGACTTTCCAGCATGAGTACTGATATGGTTATTACTCGTTTAAGTTTACTCGTAAACAATAATATGAGTACTCAATATAGTACTCTGGTATTTTTCCGTGGAAAACTCAATGAAACAGTTATGCATTTTCAAAAATGGAGGATAAATATAAGTGAATAAAAAAGTGTACAGTGTAGTTGGACTTGAAAAAATTCTTGATTACTTCCTTCTTCTTCAATATTTTCACATAACAAGACAGTTTTATCACTTCTATGAGGAGAAAGAGAACATATATGATTGGATGTTTCCATGTGCTTATTTGTTTTTCAAATAAATGTTTGTCTTCTACATTCAAAATTCAAGTTTTTTCTGTGTTTATTTTTTTCTGGAAAATTCGCTTTATGTCGTTAGATTAATTATTGCTGTTCACTAATCGAAATAAAATCGAATCCAATACATCCCGTATTCATTTTTACCGAAGATCAACAATAGTATTATACAGTGAGGCAGATTATTATGATGAAATTCTTTGTTGTTTATTTTCTGTGTATTATAGATGTTGATTGCTCCAAGAAAGTTAGCTATTATTGTCGTGGTTGCTTGTATCCTCTGGCCTCACCTCAGCAGTCAGCATGTACTAATGAGTGCTCTATGAATAACCAACGTCGTTCATTTAAAAATATTAGTGAATTAGTTGTATGTGATGTTAAAAAAGAGATTTTATCAACAGCTACACGATATGTTAATTTAATTAGAGAATATCAAAATGCATCAAAACTTTTTTTACCTGGTGATGTATTGAATGGACAGGCCAGTAACTTTTTTCTCTGCCAACTCAGAATATTTACTATGATAAATTTCAAATAATGTATAAATAAAGACTTGATACATCTTTGGTTTCAAACGGATTAGTTTAGATCAAAAATTTTGACTCATTTTATAATGAAACAAAATCTATGTGAAGTAGATAAATTTTAATTATAGGAAATCCTTTTTCTTGTTGATTCATTTTGAACAATATAGAAGAACTAGATATGTTATCGGCCACTATGAAACATGAGTTATTTTTCACACCAATACAGAAGAGTCAGACAATATGAGCCCAGTGATTTATTTTCACTTCTTCATCTTCAATCCTGTTGAACATTTAATAAAATGTAGTAATTTTTGGGACTCACAATCTTTGTGATTTGGATCTGAATGCTTAGTGAGGTTTAAGATAAGTTAAGTACTGAAAAACAATTCTAGAAAGCAGTTTGTAATGTACATACGATGCTATAGTAGAGTAAGTCGTATATTCATAAAGGATAAAGGGCATCATTGATGCTTTTTCGTCGAAATATAAGATGAATAAGCGTGAGATTTAATCTGTGGTAAATGTAAAGAAGTGTAAACTTTGATCAGTTTTTTGAAAAACTTTCCTGCCTTCCATTGGATTTAGAAAGGCATTAGATTTCAGAAAACAATATATTTTATTTTGATAATGAAGGAGTGAAGTTAAATTAAATTATCTTTAACAGGTTTATGAAAATTTACCATCAAATAAATCGAACAAGATTACATTGATGCTACATACAGATGGGGCACCGATCACCAAAGTTGGTGGAAAATCATTATGGCCTGTTCAATGTACGTTGGTAGAAATTCCTCCACCTATAAGGGATCACATGGATGCCATAATGATTTTCGGTGCCTGGCTAGGTGGTACCCATCCAAATAGGGACTTATTATGGTCTAGAATTGTCGAACAAATTCATGATTTTATTCAGAACGGAATTACAATTACTACTGACACTGGCGAAAAACTTAAGTTCATGATTCGTGCACAATCAGTTACATTTGACTTGCCTGCTCTTGCACAGAATTGCAATATTATTCAATTTAATGGCTATGATGCCTGTCCTGATTGTGATATTCATGGTATCGCTATTGAACGCTAAGTTTTTTATCCTTACTCTAAAACACCAGCAGCATCCAAAACTGATCATGACTATACAACTTTGTCAATTCGAAACACAAGTGCAACTGCGTCGAAAGGAATCAAGGGACCAACACCATTAACACGCGTATTCATTTTTCCTGATCAGATAGCTAAAGATTATATGCAGCTTGTATGCTCCGGTCATTTTAAGACATTAATAACATATTGGGAGAGAATTTTATTACCTGGCGTCTTTGATCAAAGTTCAAATTATCTTCTATCCATCGTACTGCCTCATTCTTTTAAATATCAATTTATTCCTCTTATACAATATTCTCATTGGAAAACAAAAATGTTTAGGTTAGAACAGTTAATTTAAAATAGTTAGATGCAGTACTTTAAGTTTACTTTAACATTATAGTCAAAATAGTATATTTTAATTTTAACTAGTTTGGTAGGCATATTTTAGAAATTAATATGTCATACCTAAAATTAATTTTAGAATTGAATAATATTATTTATTAATTCATTACCATTATCAGTAAAAATAATTGTCATCTGAATGCCAAATAACATCGATGAATTTTGTTTTAACCTTAATGCTAATGCTAAAGAGCTACCTTTTTATTCGAATTCCATATCGGAGTAAATCAACCAGTGGTAGGTACCTCGATAAAAGCTTTAAAAAAACAACTACAGAAGGATAAAATGAGTAAAACATGTAATGTGGGCCTCTTTACATTTTTATATCTTCTGCTTATTTCTTAACTTTCTTTTAGAGATTTATTATTATACATATCACCGATTTTCGTGTCTTTATTTCTACCTGATTCTCTTGCATTACATTTTTTACATTACTTTGTATATGTACGTACTTTATATTATTACGAAAATATTACAGAATTAAATGAAATTGACAATATTTTTAATTATTACTATGAACATATCACAGATTATTATGGAGAAAAATCACAACTATGCACACTTCACTTACATTCACATTTGAAAGATCAAGTACTTAAACATGGTGCATTAGTATTTACGTCATGCTTCGCTCGTGAGTCATATCTTGGTCATTCGTTAAAGTGGTGTTTAGGAAAGAAATATATATTAGAACAATTTATTACTTGGTACAACGTCAATCGTACTTTGGCTTCATCGAGTTCACTTAACCTTGATGACATCTTTAATATTGAAAAATTCGATAAAACTTATATGGACAAAAGCTGTATTCAAAATTATCAACAAAAATTAATAATATGCTCTGACAAAAAAAATGTTGATTTAACAAAACCAATATTTTATTCGCGTTATAGTCGTGGATTGAAAATGTTTCACTCACGAGCCTATACAAGAAGTGGTAACTCAATCAGTTATTTGGTGTCAGTATTAACCGAAACATGTCCAATGAATCAAAAAACATGTCTCGGTGAAGTTTTATTTTATTTTAATGTTTCTGGTTATTATTATGTATTTATCGAAAAGTATAGATGCATGAACTCTAGTATTTCAAATACATTGTCTACAGTATCAATGCCTGCAGTTATTACTGATAGATTAAACTATTATTACGGCTTTTACAATCGTAAACAATATTCTTACAAAATTATTCCTGTATGTCATATATTAAATAAAACTATCAATATGAGATGGATTAATGGCATGTTCGTTTATACTGATGTTGTTTGCGAGTGGGAACATGACTAATTAATCATAGAACTTGTTCAGTTTTGTATTATTGATTGTATTTCTTAGGTTTTTCAAAAAAGAAACAAACCAAGAAAATGCGACTCATCTTTAGCAGCTTGTTTCATCAATTATAAACTATTTTTCGCTCATGATACCTCTTATATTTTCTATTTTATTTAGATATGAATACATCTTCAACAAGTCATAATCGTGTGCGTAGATCAACAGCTGGGATCAACAAACGTTATGATGAACAAGATTATGTACTAGTTTCTTTTCCACAACTGAACAAACATAGTGTTGTTCCAGCTGCTGGTATTAATGTTGATCCTCTTGATGAACAAACTGGTAGTATTAAAACATTTGGATCAAGAAAAAATTTGCGAATCATTAGTAGTGGTAATTTTTTTTATCAGATATTCATTCTGGAAATTCACAATCCTTGTTTTATATCTTAAGATTCTAAAGAAATGATGAAAGAACGTGCATCACGCTACGCTACCTCGGCTGGTAGTGAAGAAGTTGGACTTGTTCCTGATGAACAATCACAAATGGAAATGATTTCATCAAATGTTAATGACCAAACAACAACATTCAACTATGAGTGTGCTGAAAGCACATCTTTGGCAAAAAGTATGTAATATCGTCTTGTTTCTTAATTTAAACGACTTTCTGATTTGTGCATTTATTTCACTACATTCAATCAGAGATTCCACCAAGTGATCATCAATTAAATTTTAATCGTGTTTATTCATCAAAAACAGGAACGAAAAGGACGTATGTAGATAATCACGATGAAAGTTCATTGAGCGGCAGTGATCTATCGGATGGTGAATGTAGTGAGTCGTTTCTTTTGTGCACTCAATCACACTTAAGTTTTTTGTTGATCCATGAGAAAATAATTTGTTTGTTATGAAAAAAAGCAATGAAATACAATCATTATTGAAAAAGCCTCGTCATAAAAGAAAAAACAGGCCGGTGAACCAGTCAGCAATGGTAGCTAAATATCTCTGTATTATAATTATGTTTTGACCTATAGCTATTTTAATTCAGCTGAAGAATCATGTAGTGGTTGCAAAAAACCTGAAGAACAAATTGCACAATTACGTAAAAGACTTGATCGGATGGAAAAAGTGATACCAGTGATAAAGAAATGTCGATCGAAAACACCTATTGTGAGTAAAATTGAATAGAAATATCCATCTCAGTTAGAAATTATTTGTTGTGTATATTAGACGTTAACAGATCAATCAAATCCAACTGAAAACGTTAATGATGTTTATCTATATATTAAAGTAAGTTTTTTTTACATGCTTGTTTATCCAATATTTATTTGTATTGTTAGGAAGTTACTGGAGTAAATCCTAATCAAATTAAAGGTACACCAACACGCCCGACAATCATAATGAGACAATTAATCAAGCAATCTGGTCATATTAACGATAAATCGTTTTTGAAAGAACATGAAAATTTATTTAAAGGTCAGTGTTTGTCTGTGTGCTTGCTTCGATAAATTTTATTAGAAAGGACGAGGGCGCATAAGAAGGCAAATCGGCCCATAGGACTTTTCTCGGCCAATCCCCATTGAATCATATATCAATTGAAAGAATATATTGAAATTAACATTTTGACACTATTTTCATAGGATTTTGATCGAATTTTCGAAGCAAAAGGCTATTAATAAAGTAACCCATTTTTGGTCATAAATTTAACAATCGACCCTACCATAGTCGACTCAGTTTTAGAGTAAATTGATTAGAAAAAATAGTTGTAAAATTAAGCACTTGATAGCTTTTTTATAGGGCTTCAATCCTATATATGAATTAACAGTTGGTTGTTTGGTTTAGTGAAGAGGAGAACTGATATACTGGTTGGCACTGTTGATATAAGTCCTATATTTACTATCAACTTTTATCTTTCAAAAACTATTTTGTCGTAAAAATTGAAACGGCCAAAATTCTGATCTTGCTTATTGAATAGCTCTTTTCAAAAGCTACAAAAATGTATATTTTCTAAAGTCTAAAAAATATGGCCACTAGGAAAATTTTTAGTCACCTTGTGCTCGGGATATGGTTTTTTCATGTTTTTGCCTATTTTTGACTAGTAATGAGCCTTTTTTCTCAATAAAATCCTAGTCTAAATCAAACCTAATATCAGATTCGGAGTCAGCATTAAAAACTGAGTTGATTTATGTATGTCTCCAATATCTCCAAGTACTTTCATTTTTCTCGAAAAACTCACCTCTACTCCCCCTCAGGGTACCCCAGAAAAAAACGAGGAAAAATGAAAGTACTTGGAGATATTGGAGACATGCATAAATCAACTCAGTTTTTAATGCTGACTTCGAATCTGATATTAGGTTTGATTTAGACTAGGATTTTATTGAGAAAAAAGGCTCATTACTAGTCAAAAATAGGCAAAAACATGAAAAAACCATATCCCGAGCACAAGGTGACTAAAAATTTTCCTAGTGACCATATTTTTTAGACTTTAGAAAATATACATTTTTGTAGCTTTTGAAAAGAGCTATTCAATAAGCAAGATCAGAATTTTGGCCGTTTCAATTTTTACGACAAAATAGTTTTTGAAAGATAAAAGTTGATAGTAAATATAGGACTTATATCAACAGTGCCAACCAGTATATCAGTTCTCCTCTTCACTAAACCAAACAACCAACTGTTAATTCATATATAGGATTGAAGCCCTATAAAAAAGCTATCAAGTGCTTAATTTTACAACTATTTTTTCTAATCAATTTACTCTAAAACTGAGTCGACTATGGTAGGGTCGATTGTTAAATTTATGACCAAAAATGGGTTACTTTATTAATAGCCTTTTGCTTCGAAAATTCGATCAAAATCCTATGAAAATAGTGTCAAAATGTTAATTTCAATATATTCTTTCAATTGATATATGATTCAATGGGGATTGGCCGAGAAAAGTCCTATGGGCCGATTTGCCTTCTTATGCGCCCCCGTCCTTTAATTTGATGAAATAATTGTTGGTTGATCAATTGAAATAGAAGAATTAATAGAATATGCTCAATCCAAAGAAAATTGAAAAGATTTTTTTCTTAAATATACTTCTAATATTTGAATAAAATTTCTTAATTCTTCAATACGTTTTTATTGTTGATTTATAATTGAATTTATTTGTTTTTGTTTTCCTTGAATAAAATCCGAAGTTTCTTCAAAAAAAAAGTGGAAACCTCGGATTGAAATCCTAGTATTATGTGTACTTCAAAAAGTAAAAACACAGAAGCAATTTACGTTTAACTATCTTTGCAATAGGTGACTTAGCCTTCTTGTTTCTTAGTGTTTTATATACCATTTTCTAGCCCTTGAAATTCTCTATCGAATGATATATTATAGCTGAGCTTTTGTTTGATTATGAGAGAAAAAGTTTTGTTTACGAAAACCGGTATAGGTCAATGTTCGCATAGAAAAGAATAGGAAATAATGACATTTTTTCCGATAACTCAGCAATTTCTTGACGAATCATTCTCATCTTCGAACTCGACACAGATATTGATGAGACGATTCTGTGTGCAAAATTTCATCACAATCGGACTAACCTTTCAAGAGTTATCGTGTAAATGGACGGACGGACACACTGACCGATTTTATAGTGTATGAACTTTTTGAGTACACAAAAAGTCCATGAAAAATATCATTTGATGTTATTCTATTTATATATATAGGAATATTCTATAGAATATTAAAATGAGATAATATTTGTTGAAGTTGAACTACTTATAAAGAATCAGATGATATATGAGGGATCATTTTTATTTGTTTCTATATAAAACATAATTGATTATTATTATTTAAATAAAAAAATTCAATAGAAAGTTGAAGATATCGAATTTCGAAAACTTTTTCTGTTTATTACAAATATTTTTATAGTCCATGTAGCTTTCGGCATTATAGCCTTATATCCCTTGCAGGTCTTGCAGCCTTATCCCCTTATTACTTAGAGACTTTTTACCTTCTCCTTTATTACCTAATACTCTTATTACCACATCTTCTTATTGCCTCACTCTCTTTCAAACCTATGGGCATCCTCACTAGATAGCGCTTGAGGAGCCGTGGGTACCCCACAGGATAGCTCTTGTGGATCTATAGGTATCCCATAGGATAGCCCTTGCAAACCTATGGGTACTCTCATAGGATAGCCCTTGTGAATCTATGGGCACCCCATAAAATAGCCTTTGAGGACCCATGGGTACTCCCACTGGATAGCTCTTCAGGAGCCATGGGTATTCCCGCAGGGTGGCTCATGTGGACCTATGGGTACTCTCATAGGATAGCCCTTGAGGACCCATGGGTACCTCACCGGATAGCTCTTGTGAACCTATGTGTACCCTAATAAGATAGCCTTTGAGGACCTATGGATGCCCACAGGATAGCTTTTGTGGACATATGGGTACCCTCACTGGATAGCCCTAGAGGACCTATGGTCCCCATATAATGCCTTAGGAATCAGCCCTCTTATAGTCTTATTTGATCTTTAACCTTTGACCTGGCACAGACAGACACACACCTAACATTATATTTATAGATGTTTTTATATTTTTTCTCTTGTTTTCATGCATTTTTAGTTTTTTTTGAGGATTTTCTTTGTATTAAGAGATGTTTCTAGAGAAAAGTTATTCAGGGATAGCACTTATTCGTGTCAGAATGTAGATTATTGAGTTCTGTGGGTGTTTGTCAAGACAACTTGGTGTGTTTATGTGAAGCATAAGAGGGATCCTGGGTGTTAGTAGATGTCTATAGACATATTTGAATCGGTCTTATATGTTTCCACAGGAAAGTTTGTCAAGGAAAGTATTTCGAGGATGGCACTTATTCGTGTCCGAATGTAGCTTATGGAGTTCTGTGGGCGTTTGCCAAGGCACGTTGGGATGTTTGTGTGGACCATAAGAGAAATCCTGAGTGTTTGTGTTGAGAGGGGTCATTTTTTGGTCCTTGTTGACGGTTTATTTTTTCCAGGACTCCTGCAAAGTGGGTGTTTGTCGGTGTTTGTGTGCATAACTCTCCAAGATATGGGTGTTTGTCAAGATGATTTATATGCGGTTTTACAAAGTTGGGTGTTTGTGCTGTTTTCGTAAATTAGTAATACCCGCTGACAATCGATTATGTTTGAGAAGAAAGTGTCCTCTTTAAGAGATTTTAGACTTTGCGTGATTTGTATTACTATAATGAAGCTAACGAAGACATGTAAGTTTCACGTTTCAGCCACAGCTGACTGGGTAATAAGCTTTATTTTTCCCCACTTATAGATTCAAATAAAAACGCTGCTGATTGTTTGTTCCTTTTGATATTATACATCGAGTGTTGGTATTTATCGCAATCGCTGCTCTTTCCTTCTGTTTGGCTACGATCGGGCCTCCGCTGATGTGTATCAAAGAATAGCATGGCACGTGAGACAATGGTACAAAACAGCTTATATCTTCGTTTTTCTTTCCTTCTGTTTGGTTACGATCGGGACTCCGCTGATGTGCACGAAAGAATAGCATAGCACGTGAGGTAATGGCAAAACACAGCTTATGTCTTCGTTTTTCTTTCTTTCTCTTTACATTACACGAGCCACGAGCTACGATTGTTGACGACGTTTTTTCATCGACTTGTTACTTCTCATTTTGTTTTTCTCTCGGCAGTCGTTATCTCTACACTGGTGAAATATTATCGTTTGAATTCATGGTGAAAAGTGATACACTTCTGGCTGCTTCGTCTTCGTAAATGAAAGTATTTTTTTTTGTTTATCTTTGCAAGCTCTACAGTGAAATCAACCTTTCAGTGTTGTTGAAATTTCAAAAACTTTCTCTAAAGTGGGGGACAAAAGTTTAAAGCACTTTTTTTGCGTTTCTCTCCATCAAAGACCGCTTTCAATGGACATCCAAATAATGATTTCGATAGCTCTCGGAGCGAGCTACAAATCTATGACATAGAAAACATCAATGGCTAACCGATTCATTTTTTACGACAGAAACTGTTTTTGTCCAGCGGAAAAAAACTTAAGACATTTTTTGTATTTTATCGATTTTGCCGTTATCGAAGAACAGAAAAAGTTTCAAAAATGTATCATTAGATCCAGAATTGAACGGGCTATATTTTGGTATAAATATTTTTGAAAAACTATTGGTTACAATAATTAAATATTAATTATTATTAATTAACAGTTATAGAAAAATCTTGTCATAATTTTCGGTTTTGAAGTACATTATAAGAAAGAGCATTGGAAATTGAACAAAACTGTAATCTTTAATTTACAATAGTGGGTGTGGGTACATGAATGACTGATAACCACACCCGCACCTACATCCCACACCCACACCCACACACCACACCCACACACCACACCCACACACACGCACCCCACACACACCCCACACCTACACCCACACCCACACCCACACCCACCCTCGATCAAGTCGAACAGAGAAAAGAAATTTTGAAAATATGAAGAGTGTAGTTGTTTGTGCGCCATTTGTATGATCGTTTAAATCAAAAGCAATTCTTGTGTTAGCTTAGTCGTCCTGCCGATTGCATAAGTATCTAGAAGAATATATGAACACTTTCTTCGTGTCACCTATAGAACGAAATTAACTATAGGCACATAGTAGCTGGAACATGTTTTTCTTCTATTTAGATAAAACTATAATCGGAATTGCATTAATCCACGAACATAAAGAACAATTAAGGAAACTTGTACTACCGTGTAAGTCGCGTCTACTCAAATATAAGAAATATTTCGTGTTTTAACCCAAGTGTAATGAATGAAAAACCGGAGTATCTGGCGCGAACGCGAAAAAAGCTTGAAGATGCAAAGAACGTGCAAGATAAATTCGAAATGAAGCTTTGTGATCAAGACTTTATTATATATCCAAATGTTTTCAACCCAAAGATATTCTTCGGTACAGAATTTCTAGGAAATGAATTAATTAAAATCGTCTTGGAATTTCATGGGAAACAGCCGAGACTTCTTGACATTGGAACAGGCGCTGGTTACATGTGTATATTGGCCATTCTGAATGGTGCAAGTCATGCAACAGGTACAGATATAAATAGAGATGCTCTGAAAAATACCTTCGAAAATGTTAACAAATATCATATGGAGAATCGAATTACTATAGAGTACATTGATATTTTCGACGCACTGAACCCTAATGATAAATATGATATCATCTTTTGGAACCATCCATTTGGTCATATCAATAAACCGGTAGAAGAATTAGAAATTTTAGAGCGAGCGTTACTAGATCCATTCTACAAATCGCTCGATACATACTTGAAGAATGCTAATCAATATTTGAATCCAGATGGAGGAAGATTATTTATCGGTTCTTCGAGCACAGCTGGTTACAAACAAGTTTTCGACGAAATTGCAAAGAAATACATGTGGAATATTCACCTTAGAAACGAAACCAGATCAAATACGATTCCTGTGATGCAGATGGGAATGTACGAGCTTATAAGAGCTGATTCGCATCCTACCATACAATATTCGTTTAATTCCACTAAAATGAACTTCCATTTCTACAAGTCTCGTGTTTGTGCTGAATTAATGAGACAATTAACGCTCGTCATCACGACTTGCTTCGCCCTCAACTGCACTTTATCTAAGCATCATCTCCTGTCGCTTGCTGGTTGTATTTTGAAAACTATTGTGAAAAACACATACTTACAAAAATAAACTGTTTATATATTATAGATGTTGATGAGGATGTGTGTGTTCATGTGGTTGTGGATGTAGGTATGGGTGGAAGTGTGGGTGTGTGGTGTGAGTAAGTGGCTCGAATTTTGGATATATAAACTTTTTTCTCAGAAACACACAGGTATCGACACTGACACCGACTACTATACACATACAGCAAGAACTTCACTGCACCCACTTCTGCTTGAAAGGATGTCACTATCGTATCTGTGACAAATCTATAGTCACATCCTTCAATTGAAAAATTATTTTGTTTATCTTGCAAGCTGATGTCATGTTTAGGGTAACATGTGAAACGACGGAGTGAATTTGCTAGCGAAATCGACCCTATTTCAAACCTATAAGATAATCTCCACTAGTTCTATCAAGTTAGAAAGGTAATTAGTCTCACATTGTACCTGCATGATAGTTCTGACCGGAACACTATTTTTCCTATTGCATTGACCGTGTATATTATCAAGGATATATAAGGCACATGAGGTATGGTATATGGAGTAACTTCAGAGTGACATATTACATTACAAAATCAAATGAAGAAACTACTGTTATATATTGATCGATGGAGCAGAAAGTGCATAACAAAACTGCATAAAAATAGATGCCGTAAAGTTATTGTTTGAAGTACTTTTGGCACAGATACCTATCAAACCTATACGTAGATAACATCGGACGACTAGTTTGTGTAACTTTTTCTATCCTATTGAAGTAGATTTCGCTGTCATTTGTTCTAGACAGGCAGTCCCCAATATGTGCTAACAAAATGGAAGAAGAATATGCTTTCAAACGCTTGCTAATTAATTTTCAACAAGACGACATTGATTTTTCTATGCTCAATATATAGGATCCGACAGGGTATTTCGCTTCGCACCCTGTGGCAGAGATGGGATCGGTTCGGTTCGCAACTTTCAAATCGATATCGGTTTCGGTTCGGTTCGGTTCGGTCTTTGACCTCAGCGATTCGCTTCGAAACTTTTCAAACACATCTTGGTTTTTGTTCGGTTCGTTTCTTAGTTAAATTGATTTTCTTTGAGTCAGTGTATTGACATGAAAAACAAGAAACTAGAACGAGAAAAGATTCTCTCTCTCTCTTTGTTTTAGAAAAGTTCAATGATTGTTTTTCAATATTAATACCTAACATATTGATCTACGAATGCAGTTTATATTCGAGGTTCTAAAGTTCTTGGCCGTGAGTACTGGAATGACTACTGTAATCATCATCTAGTAAAGCGATAAAACTGATTTATATAAAGTACAATTGATGATCTTGTATAATGTGAATTTGTAAAATGTGCAGGACTGGAAAGTGTAATGACTGTTATCAAATGGGAACCTGCTATAGCTTGCATATGTGTTTATGTGTTCTGGACACGCTCCCACCGACCAACAAGATATTGGAGACTTAACAGCAATTGAAATACAATGTGGAAAATCAAAGATATCAAGCAAAATTCAAGGCATTCTTCAACGACAATGATTCCAAATATTGACACAAAAAATCGCTGAAGGAATTACGAAATTCCGGCATATAATCCGGATTGAGCAGCTCCACACAGTGAGTTCCACTTATTTTTCTTAAATTCTTTCAATTTCAAAGTATTCAAGGAAATTCGAAGAGGCTGCAATGAACGGGCTAGAAACACTGCCAGACACAACATCACTGGTGAGATTACAGTGACTGGCACTAGAAATCTAATCTGAGTGATTCAAACGTGAATCCTACTTGATTGTCTCGAATTGAATGAACTCTTTAAACTTCGAAGTTTTGCATTGTGTGTGTATCTTACCAGCTTCTAAATAAAGGAGCTTTTTAACTCTATAATGAATATGATTATTCCATTTATTTTTCTAGTAGAAATAATTAAAACTTTCAGAAAATTGAATATCAAGTGTCTTCACGGATCAATATAATACTTATCAAAAGAGAAAAACTAGCAACGCTTTTGCTGAAATAAGAGTGAATGTGTTCTTTTATATTACAATTTCTCATATGAATAACTTATATTTAAAATGATCACTGTCTTCATACAGTAATAATATAATGTACTTGCCAGATATTTAAAAGCCGGATTTTAATCAAAATTTTTAGGAACCAATCCGAACTGTCCATTCAAGAAAAGTAGCATTGGGGTCCACTCGAACTACACAGATGGAAGTCAAGTACCTTTCGGATCCTACGTTATACGTATATTAGAATTTGTCATGCTAATTTTCGACAGATAACACTATTTCATGTTCAATTTAGTAATACAAATTTATCTTATGCAAATTTTATTAGCTCATTTTTAGATAAGATGAATTTCACTTCAAAAACCAGTCTGATTTATTCTTAATGATTCGCTATTAAATTATCAAATGTTAAATTTATCAATACGAATCTTACTGGTATGATGTATTCAATTTTTCAGAGCAATCTTCTATATTACAATGTTGTCTTTCCTAATGGCACTTGGTTTATCAATAGTTTGAATTTAATAAAAAATGGAGATGCTGAAATGAATGTAAGTAAGTTGCATACAATGAGTATATGTGAGAATTTTCAATTATATGAACATCTTTTCTAAAAAGATTTCCTTCGAAACAAGGATATGAGTGTGTTAATGAAAACACTCTTCTACAAAGTCTTAGTTTTTAGTGCTGGATGTCTAATAAATCAATCGCTGATTGGCAATATTCGTCATTGATGTTGTATCATTATGATCAAACACTCATGTCAGATTTTTTGTCATTAAACATGGGCAACTGTTCTTTTATTTTACAATCTTCTTCTGAAGTGTCTTCTGCTATGCAAACAATCGATTTAGATAATTATTCTCTACTTATTGATAGTAGTCAAGCACAATTACGTATATCTGCATTATTTGCTATTGTTGGAAAATGTGAAAAGAGAACAGTTGAGATTTCGAGTTCAGATATTCGTGCTTATTTCAATAGTCCATGCAAGAAATAATCTTTTTTTTTTTTTTGTAAAGAACATCATTTATTAGGAAGTACAATTTATTCTTTTTCTTCTTAGATATAAATTCATCTAATGGCCAATTACAATGGTATCATGAGGAAGAACAGTTTGAGATACCCAAAGGAATACGTCGCTTACATATTGATCTGAAGATTTATGGAAATGATAATCTATGTTTTCGTGAATAATATTGAAATTCGTATTCAAAGAAGCTTAAATAACTAAGTGTTATGTTAAAACTTGAAAAGAACTGCAAAAACATATAATCAAGTTCTTTTGCTTTTGACAATTAAAAATAAAACATAATTTAAAAAAATTTAAATCTTCTGGTAGAGCAGAATTTTATCTATATATTACTTACTCTTACGAAATATGAATAAGATGTGTCAACATTTGAGATAACAAATAATCAACAAATTTCAAACGTCAAAGTTAGCTGATGAGAGTAGGCACCAACACAAAATTTCATCGAAGAGGAAACATTAATAAAACAGAATTTTCAGTGACATGAAAGAAACTATCTGTTGAAATATTATTTCAAATATTGTCTTCCAAATTGTCAAGTAGAACATAAATTCAGCCATATTTCAAGCTTCAATCTAATCACAAGGAGACTATTATCAACGATTATCTATGATTTATTTTTCTTGTCGGTCTAACAAAGTTATTCTTTTTCATTTCTGTTCTGATTTTCTTTATTTTCTCGAACCTAAGTCATTTTGCTGGTTTTTTCACTGAATTTTCGAAAACTTTTTCCTATTGGAATTAACATTGCACTAGCGGTCACATCGAGAATTTCTTTCAGGGGTCTCACGCCTTAAACTGTCAAAATATCAAAAGAGATACTGGAAGTTTTTCGGAATTTTTGACTTACGAAGAAAGCTACGGTCAGAATGCAATTTGTTTATAAAATTTGCATTACTTTCTTTTTCTTGTTAACATGATGAAGAATTTTTTGTTGGAATTTTATGTAGTTGAGATAATGCTTTTTCTTTTATCAAGCGATTAATTTAGTCTAGAGCTTTCTTTCAGTTATTAAATCTTGAAATGGTAGAAATATCATCGACATTTTATTTATTAGAAGAAAAGCTTTCGCGATGATAAAAATAGGATACATCATTTTGTACAGAATATTTTAATCATGTTTACGGATACACTAAAGCTTGTGTATCTGTTACCAAGATTGCCGGTTCTTTGTGTCAATATTATCAGTATGATTCGTTCTGTTTGATATTGGTATTAGATTTCGGCAAAATTTAAAAAATCCTAAGATTCGATCTTATTTGATGAAAGCTGTGATCTTTTCACGATTTTCACTAAATCCTACCAGATCTTGGAATTACTTTAAAAATTTTACGAAATCTCATACCAATTCGAAACGATGTGAATAAAACGGGTTACAATGTACACAAATGTTGAATTCAATTTAAGAGACTTTCATATTAAAAATCTACAATAGCTGTTTCAGATACGTAGAATTTGGTGCATCTCTAACCATATTCTATCGTTATACTAGCTTGATTAGAATGAACAATTTTTGCCAATGTATTGAATAAGTTTTTAATGTTGGTTGAACACGACAATTATTAACCGATATACTTTGAGTGATATCATATGACACAGATTTTGTTTTAAAACTTTCATGCAAAGTAATAAAGACTGTGAGAGAAGATGATGAACTGTTCGAAATAAGTTCACATGTAGCTTGATCAACAGAGAACGTAGAAAGAGAAGAAAGTTCTAACCAATCTCCATTATTGATAAACATCCAAAACTTGTTTGAGATTAGACTAGAATCATGCTTAATATTTTTTTCTTATCATAAAAAAGGAAGGAAGAATCGTTGGAGTTACGCGTGCCGCGATGGGGCAGTATGCAAACATGGAAAATATTAATTAAAGGCTGAAAGAAACAGATATGGAACACTAGTAGTAAAAAATAAAGTAAACGTGCCACCCTAATCTTGAGACAGATAATCGTGCCCTCATTATATGAAAAGATGAATTTGTGAAATAGCTTACAGACTTTATACATAATCATTCCAAAATTAAAATGTCATAATTACTAGAACTTGCAGCTTGCTTTTACCTTCAGTATAGCTGACTGAAGTTGTCAAAGATTTGCTTGATAATGATAATGGTGGGTGTGGGTATGGTTGTGGTATGAGTCATCGCTTAAATGATACCCACACCATCACTCACACTCCACACCTACACCCAACAAACGAAGGTCGTATACAAACTCTGTATACAAAAACCATAAACAACCGTTCTTTTTCTCTGTGCACTACCAAATTTCTTCCTATATAACACGAGGATTGGTTTATAATAATGGACCACGTATTCTGTCTTATTTCTCTGTATACGATTCTTTACGAGTGTGACTGTTCTACCTGCGGATATTGTCGAATGAATTACTCTTCTTTCTACAAATAAAATTTAACTCAACTTTCGACTAGATCAAATATGACCTTGAAATCTCAACAAGGAGACATTAACATCGCATCATTCCTTTAGGAACAGAAATATATATTTCAATTATCAGATGCTCATGGTGAACAGCTTTATTGCCACATTTATTGAAACAAATAATCATAGCATTAAGCCATCATTTTGTTACCTGTATCTACGCCGTCGTCATACTATTTTGTCAAAATGAAAATGAGTGTCAATGCCATGCCATTCTCTTTCAACCTTTAATTTAACTCAATATGCAGCTAAATGTCCTGTTCTCTTGCCACCATTCATCATCTATATGTGAATATTATGTCTTTTGGCACTAACCATGGTTACTTGTTGATGGAAAAAATTAACGAACTCTGAACACTTGTATTTCTGACTGTGTATGAAAATGCTTTGAAATAAGATGAAAGAGAAAGAAAATGAGTTCTGTATACTTGTGTAAAAAAGTTGACTGTGAATTGAAAGCAATTAAACTACCGTTTGAAGAACAATGAAGTTTCACGGGTAGCGAAGAAGGTAAGAAGGACGATTGAAGCTACAATTGTTGACTATTTAGTATTACTCATTTCAAAATGAAAAAAAGAAGCCATTTTTTAAATGACTTTTAAGAAGTGCACGATAAACAGGATCGGTTCACTGCGTTAGAAAGTTCAGAGATGGCTCTATTCAACCGTATATATTGTCCATTTTTACTGGTTTTTCTTAAGAGATATTGCATTTAAGCCACGACCAGTTGAAGCAGAAAGTTGCTCAATAGATGTCATCGATTTGACTGATACCTTTACAATAGGTGGCCTTCATAGAGCTAAGAAGAAATCGAAAATTTCAGCTCAAACGGGTGAGTCACTTTGGACATATAGATGACACAAGTATAGGGAGTACGCCTCATTTTGAGTTTTTCGTAGAGCATTAGTTTTCAATAAATCTTCATTTTCTCAAGAACCATAAGAGTTACAATGGAGATTTTTTTACCATAGATATTATCGAGAAGGGGTTATCTTTTCATGATATCATGACTATCTTATTTTGCTGCATAGTATCTGCTTGGTATTACATACTATATTTGAAAAGCGTGTCCCCAGAGAAAGACAAGTTGGTTGAATCAGGACCATAGAATAAACTGAGAATAGTCTCACCAAAAAGAGCGCATTGAAATGGATCGGATGGTGTTTTCAAAACTTCGTGACATTGAATTTTAGTATAAAAAATTTTGGCAACAATATTTTGCCATTTTATCAACAAAAGTTGTGCTTTTTAACAAAGAGTTGTATACACTATTTTGAACTTCTTGTTACTAAATCTTAGTGCTTTGGGAAGTAATTATATATGGTGATAGTCCACGAAATTCTCTATAACTTTATATGAAACATACGGAATTATACTCGTTCGATAAGAAAAATTTAAAACACATTGAAGACAGCCTTAGCATCAAACTTATCGAATTCTATTTTGTATTCATTTTCTGTTGCTTCTTTAAAATTTGTGTAGAAGACAATGGATGCAAATGAATATTTAGCAGGGATCATATTATTAGTGTATCTAGGGATGGTTAGAGGGTGTGCCGCTTGTCTACCGATAAGAAGGAAAATTTAAGAATTATCTAGAAATTTTTATCGTTTTTCTACAATATTATATAGCTCTAGAAATTTAGCTGACGAGAAGTAAATATGCCTTTCAACTCTAATAGAATTTTACTCGACAAAAATATTCTTGTTCAAAATAAAAAGGTGTTTATATGAATCGTAGGCAGCAATTGCTTACATTTATTATGTGTTTAGGGTAATACCCAATACAAAAAGTGTGGAGAATGTATCGATAGCAGAGACCAAACCGAACCGAATCCTACTGGTTCGAGTTTGGTTCTTTTCATCTTTCTTTTTTTTTAAAATAGTTGAGATTCGGTTCATGTTTGTTCTTGTAATATCAGTTCGAACTCTCTTAGGACCGAGTGTATTTCAAAAAATTCCGATGTCGAGTACAAATGGGTGTACGGTGTGGGGTGTAAGTGTATGGTTTGAGTTGAGCGAAGATAAGACTCACAATGTTTTTTTTGCGTACATGACTCTTGAGATTACACGAAAAAGAAATTGGTGTCGGATCGAACCTTTTTTAGGTCCAAACTGTTAATATCATCTTCTGACCGTCATAAAGTTATAGACGAGCAATGATTCGATATTGCTCCCTTTTGTTTTCTATGCGAATGACTGTCTTTCTTTTATATTTCCATGCCATCCAACCAATGAGCACTATGAGCGCTATATGTATCTATTATCGGCATATTTAATTAACTGATTATCCTTCTAACACCCTGACTACCTATCTAACTAGATATCTGTTTAACAAACTACCTGTCTATCTCTCTACGTAGCTTACTACTTAACTATTTAGCTAACTACCCAACTGTCTACTTAACTAGCTACCTATCTATATAACCAACAAACTATCTATATATCTATCTACTTACCTAAAGAGTGATTTAAAAGTCTTGGTCGTTCTTAGGAAAACTACTTGTTCTGGCGTACTAAAAATCCAAAAACACTAAAAATTCGAAGTGTAATTCTTTGTAACGAGACGAATATTATCTTAAGTTTCCAGATCTCTAGCTCTTATTATATGGAAGATACAGGCTCGTATGATAGAGATGATTTCTTCATGTTCTAAAGTCCAAATAGCGTAAAGTAACGTAAAGAGAACGAAGGAAAAGGTGGAAATAAAAGCATGATAATAAGTAAATATCGAAAGAATTAGAACGAATTGAACAATATCTTAGGATCATGTACATGTCTACAGTATATTTATTTAAGTAGCTTTAAGTCTGATTGCATATATATTAACTTGTGATCGTTTCCCATTATTCACCCCCGAGAAATCTTTGTCAGCAACGTTTCATTTTGCAATCGTTTTTTCGATATTTAAGTTCGATGTTTTTATTTATTTCCACTACTTTAACCAAATATAAATATTCAGATAATATAAAAAAAAAAATAAAGATTACAGTGTTTAATGAAGATAGAAATCTATTTTTTCTGTCCTAGATATTTCTTTTTGAAGAAATTTTTTTGAGTTTTTTTAAGATATAAGCAAAACTTCTGCATCATACTAGTCAGTATATCTCTTGTATAATAAGCACTAGAGAACTTAAAATTTACGATAATACTTGTCCCGTTTCAAGGAATTAGACTTCCAAATTTAAGTGTTTTAGAGTATTTAATGAGGAAGAACTAGGAGTTTTTCTACGAATGACCAAGATTTTAGGACCATCTTTTATAAGTCCAATATATATTTGGCAAGCAGTTCTATAAAAGAAAAATAAGATGAACAATCTATATA
>CAJNOL010002222.1:2147-15122 GCA_905250125.1 Rotaria sordida | reverse complement strand
ATATTTTCTTTTTACAGTATGTGTCTGTGTCTGCCTGTGTCGGGTTAAAGGTCGAAAATTGAACAGCAAAGATTAATTAGATTATAAGAGAGTAAGGCCATAAGGAAGTAAGATTATACGGAGAGAATGCCATAAGGGAATAAAGCAACAAGCGGTAGGACCATAAATGGATGAGGCTATAGTGAAGGAAGGCGATAAGGGAAAGCCAATGCGAGAGAATGTAATAAGAGGATAAAGGTATAAATACATAACGATATAAGGAAAGTAAGGTTCTAAGGATATGACAATACGATGTAGTGCTATAAACTGGTAAGCCTATAAGGGAGGAATGGGGTAACAGAATCATAAAATAATGAAAAAGACAATAAGACGTAGAGGCTACAAGTGAACAAGGTCATAATTAGATAAGGCTATGAAGAGGCAAGGTTATAAGGATAAGACTATAACCAAGTACGGTAGTGAGTAAGGCAATAAGAGAAAGGTTATAAAGATAAAAAAATAATGAGTATGCTTATAAGAGAGAAGGTTATTAGAGATACAGTTATAAGGGGACAAGACTATAAGGAGGTAAGCTTCTAACAGTATGACTATAACGGAATAAATCGATAGGATGAAGGTAGGGATGGATAATGCTATAAGTTCATAAGGCAATACGGCAGTAAGATAATAAGCGGATATGGCAATAAGAGCTACATGATCTACAACAGTATTAAAAATGTAAGGTTATAGCTCCGTAGGGCTAATTTATATACATAATTCTGTATCTCGGTGTGTCTACAATCGAGTAAAATGTTAAAGATTTGAAATAATACGTTAAAAAAACATCTGCTGTATAGTATCCATGAGTTTCTGGTAGTAAACTTCCCAATTGAATAGAACCTCACCCCTTGTGTTAGAATTCTCCGTTGAAAGTCAAGGTTCGCTGTAGAACAAAATAAAGTAAAAACAATGAAAAATGAAAGAATGAATATTTCTTTATCAAATATCACAAAAACTAGGATCAAGGCATGCTTTATTACAAAGTTACAGCTTGCGGAACAGAGAACCCCCACTGGGCTTCTATTTGGCGGAGAGTGGGGTTACTTTATATGATTTCACGAGAAGAAGGCTTTAAAAACACAAATAGTTCAAGAAACAAAAGGAAATCAGAAATCGAGAAAAATTTTGATGCAATATGTAAGCAGTTTATCGCCTCTTCAGGTTTAGACTTGCGAGCTCTACTCTCTTGGAATTTATATAAATCTTGCTGAGGGGGAGAAACTTTTCGATAGGTAACTAGATACTTCATCCGAGTGGATTTTATTCGCTCAGGTGAAAGCCTATCTATCTTCAAACTGCCAATAACTAACTTAGAAAGAAGAAAGCTCATCAGAAAAATTCGAATATTTATGGAAAGATCTCTTTTTTTTAATAGAAAAATAGTCATTAACTAGGAATTATTTTTTAGGAAAGAAAAGTAAAGATTTGATCACTTCATCATTTATAAGCATCTTCAGAACGTATCCTGCTACCTTAAAACTTTTGAAACGACGGGAAAGATGCTTAGTGTTATTTTATATGAATTCATCACCAAAACACTCTTCAAAAGTCTTCTTTGCAATGTTCATGAGCGAAAAAAGCAAAATTTTTGGAGTAGAGGAGTGCTGCTATAGTCAATTGCCATAGCAGAGATGCTGAAATACTGAATTTCAAAAGCAGGGGATGCTAACACTTCTCTCCGTCGCATACTTACGCTCCTGAACATCTCTAGAAGCAAAACATAAATTAAGAGAATAAATGAATTTATTTATGAGAAAAGAATCATTTAACTAGAAATAAACCTCAATTGTGGATGGATCACTATGGCAAACGAAAATTACTTTTCTGTTGGTCGGTGATACCATTGGCTGCACCTATCAATCGGTTAGATTTCATTATGTTTAAAACTTAGCTAGTCAAGATGTGTCTAAGAAGCAAGTTGTGAAGGTATATGCAGAAAATGAGAAAGTTTGAACATTGAAAATAAAAAAAAAGCACCTACAAGAAGTAAGCTTAAGAAAAACAGATACGAAATGCAGAGATGAAAGCCGACATATAAACCGCACAACATCGATTAGTGAGAATAAGACCAGCACAGTTAAAATTGTCAGATTTCACTATAAAGACGAAACGCTTTTTGCTGAGATCATAAGAAATCTTCAACTATTACCAGTTTTCAACAAATCTCTGATCTATAATTTCTGATTTTTCAAGAAGATATCTATGGAAAATATCAGAAAATCAGAAATCGGAAATTCACTTTAGTACATATTTCAAAAACATCATAAGACAAACACAATTCAGAAATTTAATCACATCATATATTTCTACGATATTACCAGGAAACCGAAAACTAGGAAGGCACTTTAGTGCATATTTCAGATATATCATACGAAAAGCAGAAATCAGAAACTAACTCACGCTTTATGTCTAACATCTTATCAGAAAGCAGAAATAAGAAATTTATCTACATTATAAGTTGGTACGGAATTTGAGTTTGTGGGAAAAGACCAAATAAAGAATTATTTAGGTAACACCTCTAAAGCCGTAGAACTAAAGAGATTTTGCCTGTGACGCCATAGAGAAATACATGTACAGGCGTATTAGGAAAAGAGCAGTAAGCGGCTTCTTCTCCTAGCAAAGCGTAGTTTATCGTTATCTGATTGCTTCCCCAAATGAGTTATACCTACAAACTCACTTGTTTACCCTACGTAAAAGCGTTGGACTTCCATACTCATCCTAGCTCCTACTTACGTTTAATCTGGCCCTCAAATTGGTAGAAATATTCATTGTAATTAATGGAATTGATGTACATTAATTTTTGATGACTTCATCATTGTAATGGAATATATTTGAGTTTTTGAAGTAGTTCTAATCGTTTAAGAGAATACTAGCTACGTTTATCACGGATCGAAGAATATAATATGACGATTTTTAGATAGAAGAGTTAGCGCTGATAGGATTATGCTTTACTGTATTTCTTCTTATCAAGAATCACAACGTTTTCATGGAAAACATACGATTATAAACTCAATCATTGAAGAGAAGAAAAGAATATGAAAGGAAAGGATGCTAAGGACAGAAAATGAGAGCAATAAGATAGGAACAAAGTACAATGTAGTGTACGAAGTAAGGATGGAAAGATAAGGACAATACACAGTGTGAGAAAAATAGTAAGGAAAGGTCACACATTATGCATACAATGCACTTAACCGAGAATATTACAGATAATATCTCATCAGACCAGGTAGCGCATAGCAGATTCCGAATTGGCAGTATATGTGCATCTTTTTATTTTTCTCTGATGTTTGCGCTTACAATAAGCACACAAATAGCTAGATATTATTTGTATGCGCGAGTCATCCTTAACCCAATTTTCACAATCATCATCTTTTGGGTTTCATTCTCGGCATATCTGTTTTTTACTTGCATGGAGACTAGTTTAATAGAGACTCACTCCATAACATTTTATTTCTGCAAAAATATTTTCCAGAACTGATTTAGAGAAAACTTTGTCAGCTCTTCGCTACTTTTAAACACAGTATCAATCGATAGAATACAACTGCTGGATAATTTTTCTATGGATTCCAATGCTCCTTAAAGTATATCTTCTGTGAACCCTTAAGATCATCGACTAATCGTTCGTCGACCCCTCGTTGGGGTACTACTGACCATTAGCCGCTCCGATAGTTAAGTCTACTTCACCTATATGTTTCTTTTCCCTTTTCAATATAGCCAATTCACTCGATGATTTCTCGCAGAAGATTGCTTGATTTATAATAACGAGGTTCTCGATTCACAATTCAAAATATTAGGATTATTCTGCAGACGCCTATAGTTAGAGTGGATTTTACACATGTCTAAGGAACGTCCCTATGGAACTCGAGCGGTTTTTTCAAAAACAACGTTTATTGAATTCCAGTTAAAAAGTTATATCTGATTGCTCTCCTTTCTTCAAGTGTTTCTATGAGGATTTTACAGAAAACATGACGTTGAGTTTATCTGATTGAATTTATGTTACATATTTTAAATTGTTAGAGAAAATGTGGGATTATCCTTTTTCGTATCTCAATCTCGTCGGCGCGATATCTCATAAAAATTGATCTCTTACTGTCTTTCAGTATCTTCTTGCTCCTTGTTTGGCTTGAACACATCGACCAAGAAACTATGCATGTAAGAGGTCTCTCACAGGTCGTAAGTGAGTTCCACAAAGCTATTCACTTTGGATTTCGGTTCTTCATCAAAAGGCATAACTAGGCACTCAAAGTAGGGGACAGAACCCTACTATAGTCTGCATTTTTATAGTAATTAAATTTGTATTTCAAAAATAGGTGCATTCTTTGAGCCACCGTCGATAGAAGGCGGTGTTCTGCCCTACGCGTGTCTCATGAAGAATGTTTTTACCTTCGTTCATGGTTAAATTTCGTCAAACTCTTTGCTAGATACTAAAATGTGTTAAATGGTAACGAAAACTCGCCGTTCTAAATTATCCAAAACTAGTCTCATCTAGCCTTAATTGAACTTAACCAGGCTCAACTGGCATTCACTAGGCTTAGTTAATCTTGGCTGCTCCTATCTAGCTAAACTTGACATTTAATCTTTCTTCTTTCATTTTTGACCTGTTGATCACCAACGAACACACACAAACTTATTTTATCATGTATGGTGTTTCCTTCAATCGAGGAAAAAACCGTTATTTTCTTTAATTAAGATTTTGTTACTTAAAAAAATTCATTTGAAAATTTTCAAAAACAGGTGATACTATTTGATTTCTCAGTCCCAAAATTGTCGGTCAAACTTTATAAATGACCGTATCATCCATAGTCTTTTAACATTTGATCTTTGACTCGGTGGCAAAGAAGGAAACAAACTTATATGATTTTATATGATCCTTCCTTCAGTCGAAGGAATTATGATCAGAATTTATAGGATAACTTGTATTCTCTGTCTCAATTCGGATTAGTTAGCAAAAGTTCTGACTTTGATGTATCTCTAGTACAAGGACAGCATTTTAGGGTTTTTATCTACTATAGTATTCGTTCTCTTCGATTTAATCCTTAAATTATCTCTCTAGCACTCTTAGTCCGCTCCTTACGAAATACTATAGTAAAAAGATGATCATAAATAACACATCAATTTTTTTTACCAAAGAACGGAATATATGCAGGTTTTCGGAAGAAGACATTCGCCATCCAATGGCATGTCTATTATCGAATTCTGTAATGTACCGAAAGGGGTTGAGTTTTGACTTGTTTCTACATAGTTCTGCTGTTGGTGTAAGCTATTCTTACGTGAAAATCGTATAGATTCAAGCTCATATTCGCCATCTCACGGTACGCAATACAATTTGATAATATCGATGCTATCGGATAGAGAAAAACTTTCTCAACAAAGACACATACATATCGTTGTTTGATTAAATTCTTATAATCTCCTTTAAGATTGCTTGTGCATAGATTACATACGGACAAATAAATAGCCAATCAACTAAACAAAAATTTTGACGTATAATTCTTCCATCCTGTCGAAGGAGCATGGAAAATAAGGCACCGAATATAAATTTTCCTGATCGAGTTCCACCTCCAGATGTGTTCGACGATCAAAAGAAGACAGCACATTCATTCTCTTCTGAACAAGAGTTGCCTGTATTGACATCAGTCAATGGTTATCCCATTGGAGATATAATGCATTGCTTGCAAATCAGTGGTTATCCGGTAGTTAGTGACGGCATTCTCATGGAACAACAACAGTTATTTAATCGTGAAAAAGTCGTGGAACGAGCCGCACATGCATGTGGATCAGGTGCATTTGGTTATTTTGAAGTAACAAAAGATATGACAAAGTATTGTAAAGCAAAATTTTTATCGGCAATTGGAAAGAAGACACCAATATTTTGCCGATTTAGTACTGTCACATATGGTCGAGATTACCCCGATTCAGCAAGGAATCCACGTGGTCTCGCTTTGAAATTTTATACAGAGGATGGAAATTATGATATATTATGTATTAACTTTCCTGTATTCTTCGTTCGAGATCCATTGATGGGAAGCAATCTCATTTACTCTCAAAGAAGAGATCCAAATAACTTTTGTGAACCATGGAATTCCACTTTCGACTTTATGTCATTAGTACCTGAATCAATGTTAGCTAATACGTGGTTTTGGAGCGATCATGGAACCCCTGTTGGTACGTAACTAGATATTCATAAATATTTTTCTTAAGTTCTCTCCTAAAGGCAGGTTGGCGAAATATGAACGGTTATGCTTGTCATACATTTAAATGGGTAAATGCCCAAAAACAACACATTTATATTCGGTATAAATTCCAGTGTGTAGCTGGAGTTAAAAACTTCACATGTTCAAAATCAATTCGAATGTGTGGCGAAGATCCTGAATATGCTAAGCGAGACTTAAAAGAGTTTATTGATCAAGGTAATGAATGTGAATGGAAATGTTATGTTCAATTCATGACAGAAGATGATGTAAACAATGCAAAATTTGATCCATTTGATGCAACAAAAATGTGGTGTGAAGACGAGTATCAATTGCATGAATTTGGACGGTTTGTATTAAACAGAAATCCCACCAATTACCATACATATGTGGAACAAGCAGCATTTTCACCGGGTATGCATTGATTATTTTCGATTTCAATCACTCATCTCTGTCTATTCTATGTTAAAAATATGTATTTTATACGAATAGGAAGCTTAGTTCCTGGGATTGAAATTTCGCCTGATCCGTTGTTACAGTTTCGTTGTTTTCTCTATCGTGATGCACAAATGTATCGCTTAGGTGCAAATTTTCATCAAATACCAGTTAATTGTCCATTTATGGTTAAAAATCATCATCCACTATTAGCATGTGATGGTCGTCTTCGTTATGACAGTAATGGTGGAGAAACACCGAAGTATTACCCAACTTGTTACGATGAATTTGAATGTAATATAAGTATGTACAATGAACAACCTCAACCCATAAATGGTTGGTTATCACGAAAATCAAGCTCAAAACATGAGCAACAGTTACCCATTGATGATGAGTATAAACAAGCACGATATTTTTACTTTAATGGCTTAAACGATCAGGAACGAAAAAATTTGTATTCAAATATTGTTTACGGCTTTAAATATGTTAAACGACGAGATATTAAAATGCGATTTCTAATATGCTGTTATAAAGTACATGAAGATTATGCCAAAGGAATTTGTGATGAAATGACAAATCAGCAAGATCAATCTGGTATCGATTTTCAACAAGTGCAAAAAATTGCTAACGAACAATTTGCTGGAAGACATACAGTTGATCTCCTAAATGGATACCTTCCATATCCATTGGATATGACCTAAGTCATTTCTTTTTGAAGACTCAATTATAATTCAAAGCATGCTCACTTTTGACTTTTGGAACATATTTTACCTAGGGCATAACAAAAGCAGTGACTCCGACCCTATATTTAATAAATATTCGAGTGCTATAATATTAGCATAATATTTTGATGTACTAAGGTTAGCGGTAGCCTTCCTAAATTTTCACTTTTATAATAAACAAGAACCAATAGCACGTTGTTTTATATGTACAAACGCGCTAAGATATCAGAGAAGTTGAAAAGGTAAAGAAAAGAAACAAAAGAGGGAAGAAGATTAAGAGATAAAAAAGAGGAGAACAGAAAGAACCCATCCAAAACAATACAGAGGCGTTTTCAAAGTAGCTGATAATACGATCGAACCTGATCACTTCCCTTCAAATGGATAACGAATCATTTCAATTCTATTTTTGAGTGCGCAGTGTGTTTCATCTTGTATGAGTAGTTCTTCATAATGAATTATATACTGTCTTTGGTGATGAGGCTCCTTATCTCAGAACTGTTCAAAGATGGTTAGAATCATTTCGTGAAGCTCGAGAAGAAGTTGAAGATGAAGACAGACCTGATTAAACTATGTCTAGGGAAAATCTGTGATGCTTCAGCGTGGGATTCTTAACCCTTTCATGGCGATGGGGTTCACTGGCGGACGCCACTATATTTTAACAAGAAACTTAATAGAAAAACACTTTCTTTTCCTTTTTTTCTTAAGCATGAGATTACAGATTATGAGCCATTTTCTCTGCGTCCGTTCTCGTTTCAATCATTTATTGTATAGCATGATGTTTCCCGTTAAAACGATCAAGATAAAAAAAAACTTGTGATAATCAGAAAAGAAAGTTTTCATTTTCTTTACCGCCGCATAGTTCGCTTCTCTTGATTGTTGGTGCCTGATTTGCTCATAGCAACCAGTACAGTGTCTTCGACGGTGTGTGTGTGGGTGTGGATGTGGGTGTCGTGTGGAGTGTGGGGTGTTTAAAAGTGAATGAACAAAAGACTCACACTCACACCCACACTGCCACACTTTTCCCTAAAATGGCAACGCAAAACGTTAGCCCCTGTAGTTCTTCGATAAGCTTACCCAGACAATAATATTTTTGTTTTTTTACTAATTGATAGAAAAAAGTTTTGCTCTTTCGAACTGAAGACAATTTATTTTTGTTACACAAGTCTAACTAAAATCATATAAGAAACAGAAGAAAACACTGGCATAATAATTACTCAATTTTTTTGTGAGCACATCAAAAAGATTTTATACAACGACATTCCATTATAATTCACTGCTGTTTCACAAGAATGCTTTGATCAGCTCATAAAACCAAAACAATTACTGTCTTACAAGATCTTTTGTGACGAATTTACAAAATCAAATTAACTGTCATTTAAAAGATTTTTTCCATGAGTCGATATATAAATCAGAATTTTATCGTGCTATTTTTTTCTTCCTTCTCACGCCATTTTGTTTATGAATGTATAACAAAACTAAGATATGCACAGTTCGGCAGAGGAGAAAATTTTCTATCAGTTCATAAAAAAAGTATTGTTCCGATACATGTTTACTAAATAGATATAGGGATTGATATTTTGCACCGTTATTCTTCGTTATATGAAAAGTTCGAGCTCATTATTGGCATGCGCTTCCTTTCTCTTGTGACATTTCTTTGGTGAACATGTGGTAAAAATGAGTTACATATGATCTGAAAGAAGAATAAAATCTCTATGTTCTGGTTAAAAAGAAATTCTCTCGACATTTTTCTTTCGAAGAGAAATGGGGCTTAAGATTTGTTACATTACTTTTGCATTGCATGTTATGTAGTTACAAGCTAAATAAAACAACTTTTCACTAACAAATAGTAAGTACAATGATCCTTGGCAGTAACAAACAAATGTAGATCGTTATATCAGCGAAAGCCAGGAATGAAAAAAATACATTTAATAATACAACATAAAAGTTCGCTTATTTTTTCAAATAGTTACCGTCGTCTATTCACAGTATATAACAACGTGTTCGTCGTCAGGTGCAGACTTGAAAGCGACTGACAACTCTGTTGGGCAGAAAGAAAATAAATAATTTTTCTCTCTCGATGGTGTTGCCATACGAACTTGTTTCGATCGTTGCGAAGGACAAAAGATTCTGTCATTATTTTAATGACTTTTTAAAAGCACTCGACATTCGGATGAAAAAAAATGTATGTAGATTTTGTATGGTAAGAAACAGTTCGCTATTCAGTAATTGTAATCAGGCTTACCAAATTGAAATTTCGAGAATCAGGAGGTTTTTTTTATCCAGAAGCAGGGGTTTATCAGGAGAATTTGCTTTATAAATCAGGAGGTTTTCTATTTGAAGTTAAGAGAACGTTGGATGATTGTCTCGTAGAAAATTCGAATTTTCACTCACATAAGCATTTTTGTGTACTCAAAAAGTGAGTATACTCTAGAATCGGTCAGTGTGTCCGGCCGTCCGGCCGTTAACACGATAACTTTCGAAAGGAGAGTCCGATCGCGATGAAATTTTCTACACAGTTCAGTCTTAACAATATCTCGGTCGAGTTCGAAGATGAGAAGGATTGGTCGAGCCCTTCCTGAGTTATTGCAAAAATACTCATTTTTCCCTGCACCTTCCCTATGGAAAGATCGACCAATCCCCACTTTCGTAAAAGACTTTTCCTATCATAGTCAACTAAAACCCCAACTATTATATACCATTCGATAGAGAATTTCACGAGCTACAAAATGGTATATAAAACATAAAGAAACAAGAAGGTTGGCTCATCTGTCACAAAGATAATTGAAGAGAACTAGGTTATATTTTTGTCCACGATCTAATTGATCCATAAATAGAGCTCTATCTTCCGATCACAGTGATGATACTTCGAGGTTTTCTGAGATGGAGAACTCGAATTTGTATTCCACTTCCATCGAAATACTATTGGTTGAGCAGTGACCAATAGAAATCAAGTTATAGGAAAAACGACTTTCTTAGGGTAAATCAAGGGGAAGATTTCAAATTTGAGCTGTATTCGGTCCCAAGTCCTATTGGTTTGGCAATACTAATTAGAAATCAACTGTTTAGAGGGTAGGTTCTCCAGTATAATTTTGATGTCCACACGTTCTAGAACGACTCATCTGTCTCATTCACTTTTTGAAGTACACATAACTCTCGGATTTAAATCCGAAGTTTCCGCATTTATTATCTCTTTCATTCCAAATTGATGATCAATAACTTAATACAAATGATATTATATTTACTTGAGTTCTATCATAAGTAATGTTTTTTGCTATATCGAATAATCGTGAAAATATTGTTTCTAGTTGCATCTATTATATACACTTGACCAGTTCATGTTCTTATCTCTATTCTTCCTAAATTCTTTTTTATTTTGATCTATCAGTCAAAGTTATTTTTCATTGTGAAGTTCAAGCAAAATAATTAACATAAATTAATAGAACGATAGAAAGACTCTTACCAGAGTGGAAAAAAGACAATCATTCTTTCTTTCTTAAATCATTATATGAATCACTTACACTTGTTTCTTCACTTATTTTTGCAAGGAGCGCTTTATACCATTAATATGCTGTAACAACAAAATAAGTTAGCTTTTAACAAACGAAGTTGTTTTTCTCTTAAGCCTTTTATGATCTATTAGATTAACATTTTGTCGAAATAACTATTACTTCTGCTACTTTTTTTTGATACCTTCACTTTTTTTTGTTGCACCCAGGTCAATCACGCTCGGCAGTAAACGGCCGTCCACTAACCAAATACGGCGAAAAACGGCAACTGTTTATGTTAGTCATATACAGCAGCCGTAAACGATGATTTACAGCATATTATGGCAATCGTACACAGTGTTCGTAAAAGTTCATCGTAAACTACTACCGTAACAATACGGTGACTGTATACTTTGGTCGAAAAACAATGTAAGGCGTCGTATACGTCAGCCGTTTGCGGTGGCTGTTTACAATGGTCGTATCTGATGCTTTACGGCATGCTACGGCAATTGTAAACATTGACCGTAAAGTGTCGTAGGAAACGACTAGCGTGACAACACGACGACCGTATACGCTGGTATTATAAAATGTCGTAAAACACAGTGTACGTGAGCAGTATACAGTAGTCCCTTACGGCGATCGTAAACGACATTTTACGATGATTTTGCGGCCGACGTAAAAAATTGTCATAAACAGCAACCGTGTACGACTTCTGTAACAATATGCCGATTGTATACGCTCATGGCATAATATCGCGACGTACCGTCTTTGTTTATTGTAATTCGTTCGATATAGAATCACTATTTGTTATTGTATTTCGTCGCAAACGATCGTTAATGTCGGCGAATTTCTATTATTGAATATCAATAACATACTCTCATGATGGCGTATACTAGTCGACAGCTAACAAAAGTTGCGTTTCTACAAAGTCGAGAAAGAGTCACAGGAATTCCAGCAGTGTACCTTAATCGAAAAATAGTCTTTTCTGAATCTTTTTCCGACTCACCTTATCCTATACATCGGGGGGGGGGGCCTCCTGTTCACCCTCATTCGAGCTCAGTGCACATTGTGAGTAACAAGTAAGAAAAACCAATTTTCAAACACCGTTGCTTGACCTACCAAAAGTCTTCCCTTCGGTCTTCTTGAGACTCACCGTACTCTAAATATAGGGCGGCACCGCCTATCAACCCTCATGCCGCTTGGTACAAGGCTTCAGTAACATGTGCGAAAAATCGATTTTACAGCAATGTTACTTGGCCTTTAAAAAGTCTTCCTTTTCGTTTTTTCAGGCCCACCTTACCCTATACATATGGGTGCACAACGTGGTCGTGGTCATTTGAGTTCAGAGTCAGGTATGAGTAACAAGTATGAATAATAGATTTTTGGGGAGTATTATTTGATCAAAAAAGAGTCTTTTTTAGTCTTTTCAAGTCTCATCCCCTACTATATAAAGAGCTGCAACACGTGCTCGTGGTCATTTCAATTGAGATTCAGGTATGAGTAACAAGTATGAACAATAGATTTTTGAGGAGTATTATTTGATCAAAAAAGAGTCTTTTTTAGTCTTTTTAAGTCTCACCCCCTACTATATAAAGGGCTGCAACACGAGCTCGCGGTCATTTCAATTCAGATTCAGGTATCAGTAACAAGTATGAATAATAGATTTTTGGGAAGTATTATTTGATCAAAAAAGAGTCTTTTTTAGCCTTTTCAAGTCTCATCCCCTACTATATAAAGAGCTGCAACACGTGCTCACGGTCATTTCAATTGAGATTCAAGTATCAGTAACAAGTATGAATAATAGATTTTTGGGGAGTATTATTTGATCAAAAAAGAGTCTTTTTTAGTCTCACCTCCTACTATATAAAAGGCTGCACACCGTGCTCGTGGTCATTTCAATTGAGATTTAGGTATGAGTAACAAGTATGAACAATAGCTTTTTGAGGAGTATTATTTGATCAAAAAAAGAGTCTTTTTTGAGTCTCACACCCTACTATATAAAGGGCTGCACACCGTGCTCGCGATCATTTCAATTGAGAGTTAGGTATGAGTGACCAGGATGAATAATAGATTTTTGAGGAGTACTACTTGATCAAAAAGAGT
>CAJNOL010002221.1:8478-43485 GCA_905250125.1 Rotaria sordida | reverse complement strand
TAGCTGCACATTATTCCAGATGATTTTGAGGAAAAGTCTTCAAGAGATCTGTGGAGTACCCCAAGCGCAAACATGCTCTTTATGAAATTTCGAGAAACACAATTGTAAGATATGATCATGGATTATTTCTAATTCTAAGCAGATATGTACTGGTCAAATGGAAGAGGATCGTAATAATATTAGTTTATTCGTATATGTCTGTTCAGGCTACCGGTAGGAAAGATTAGGTTTGAGCCAAAAGATCTGGTGACTATCTCAATCTCTCGCATCTAGAAGCACCTTGGTATACCATTCAATAAACAATGAAGGTTATGACTATATTTTGTACAGATTCAGAATAATTCAGTGTACTCTTTCTAGTAAAATAGTTCGCAAAGTCACTAAAACTTTGCGACTGATGAGAACTGAAGCTGCTTGCTTCGAATGAGTGAATTACACGAACTGCTGCGTAGATAGAATGCTTTTTTTCTAGTGTAAATATGCCATTTTAATTGAATAATGTATCTATGATTTTAAAGTAACCGCTCTTTAATACTAATTACATTAGAAACATGACTCCTTTGTTTTTATGAAAACTCAACATGATCTGCTGTGTTTAATATCAATTTTTCAATCAATACTAATGATCTTCTAAAAGGCGCTTTCGATCATAATGCGCATGTTGATAAGTCCGATGTCTATTGGAACTGTCGCATCATGTGATGAAACTGTCTAGGACTTTGATCAAAATCAGCATTCAAATGAAATTTAATGAGACGTTGATGGATGTCATTATTAGGGTTGATCGGTCTACATAGATCCACTCTATGAAAAACATGTTGCTGACGCATTTGATTGTCGAAACATGGAGAGAGAGGAGTTGGTGTACGTGATCGTGAACATTTTCCGGCATTGAGAAACTGTTGATGATGATCTTCTTGAATTCGAGGGAAATTCGATGGTGGACTAGGACGTCGCGCTCGCCGCTTATCAATTTTTATTGGCTCGAGTTTTATGATCTGATCATGATCATTAATGCATGCATCATCAAAGTATTTCATCACGTTGTCGTTTTGTGGAGCTGGCTGTTGATGTTTGAGCCGTAGAAAACCAATACGATGACGAATGCTATTGAATTGTTTCCTCATATCATCGACATACTGACGAATTAAATCTGAGTTGAAACGAGGTTTCGGTGGCGGTGAATAAACTGGCTTTGGCTCCTCTTTCTGTAGTTTGTGATAGTCATCGTAGAATTTTACAAAAATGGCATCCTTCACTGCAAGTGTTTGACTGGTATAGTTAGGGTGTTTCTCCTTGATATATTTATCTGCTGCTTGCCGATATTTATTTAGCACATCTTCGAGTTCAACAGCTAATGGCCGCTGAATTGGTTCATCATGGATACATCGAGTAATCAGATCAAGAAAGAGAGAACTTTGTTCAATGAGTTGAATGTGTTTAGTAGCTTGAACAAATCGATGAAGTTTTTCCGTAAACAATTCATTAAGTGTCAATCCAAAAGTAAACACATCGAGTGATTGATCATACTGACCGTCTCCTCTGCACAAAAGAAAAATAGTAATCACTGCCTATTACTCGAATTGCAAAGGTTTACCGATGAAATTCTGGTGGCATGAATGGCAAACAACCCATTAGTGTGTGCTTTATCTCCGGATTGAAGACATGGGCTATACCCATATCACCGATTTTTGCTGTGTAATTATTTGAGACAAGAATATTATCGGGACGGATATCACGATGAATCATTGTGTGCGCATGTAACTTGCGCATACCACTAACAACATGACATGCCATGGTCAGTTTACGTCGAAGTGAAGTTTTCTCAATTCCATGGTGGATGACATTTGAAAGACTTCCACGATGCATGAATTCAGTTATCAAATAACATTCTTTGATACCATTGGCCATTAGACGTTCCCCATATCCAAACGTTTTGAGAATATAAGCGCCTGATAGTTCAGCATAAGCATTCAATTCTTTTCGAAAACTATCCTCCAAATGACGTCTATGTGCTGTCACTTCGATTACTTTGCATGCTACTTCGCGATTTTTCGACAACCAAATAGCCTTGTATACTTGACCTATAAATATGAATATGTTTCAATGAACAAATAAGATGAGAGAACGAACCGAACGCTCCGTGACCAAGCACTTCACCCTTGAGAATATCATTTATATTGATTTTGAGCAGACTTTTATTGCTGGCTACTACTAGTGGATGAGTAGTCTGATGTTTTTTGCTGGTCACTCGCTGTTGCATACACTTTGAACATAGATTATAATTATGGCAAGTATCGCATTTGAATCGAATACCAACAATCTCCATCAAGCAACCATCACATTTTGTATTATGTTGTTTGCCCGTAAGAAGTTTATTCAATTTTGCTAACGTGATATCGTTCGAACTAGGTACATATTGACCGAATAGTTCATTGGGCATTTTAAAATGAACCATTGCATGGCCACTCGAGTGTGATCGTGTCTCACGTCGTTCCTCGAAGCAGTGACCACATAGATCGTAGTCGATACATTGTAGACATTTGTATCGATCACTGTAGATATGAGCTGATCGACAGCCGTCACAAGAGGCATTGTGTGTATTGCCAGACAAGATACTGCTGTTGTCCTCGTTGTTATTGCATGGTTTTGCCATATTGAATTGATGTATATATTATAAAATTAGTTGTAATCTAGAAAAAATTGACGAACTTTTGAATTGATCCAGTTCATGTTCTGTAACTCTAGAGTAGAGCAGTTCTTTTCTGGCCGATTTCAATCAAATATAATTTTTATAAGAGATCTATAAAGCTTTTCTAAGATATCTCAAACTTTTTAAATCACCTATCTTTAATTTACTGCTTAAGCTCGCGACACGGAATAGCATGCAAAAGTTTGCTGTGCTATTAAGAAGAAACTAACAACAAAAAAAAACAAGCAGAGTTATAAGTTTTTTTTTATGGTAGAAATATCAGCATGGCTTGTTTGGCAAACAAAAAAAAACAAGACTCAGCGAGTGATCCAACCGAATAATACAAAATGAATAATGCGAGGCGCATGAATCAGATGTTTTGATTGTGTTGACTCAGCAAATACTTTACTGATTGTTGATAGCAACACATTGTGACGCATGATTTTGCGCAGGCTTATTAACAGAATCATAAAAAAAAATGCTAAGCAAGAAGCTAGATGATTCATTCTCGAACTGGCAGCGTTCGTGCTCAGCAGGGAAATATTCACTCCATGTCGTTTATGATCATTAGGATACATGCTCATAACCTGAGAAGTAGCAGTTCTATCATATTCTGTCGTCAAAATCAAGACGTTTCTTATCATCCACCGTGGCTACTAGTCGAAGTCCAAACAATCAATTGAGTAATTCCGAAGATTGCAGTGAAACAGGTTATTGCCATGTAGCATTGGACAATCAGCATGAATTGCTGCAATATATTTTTTTAATTTCTGAAAATCATGGTCAGAACCGATGGCTAATGTGACGCCTAGTTACTCATTTATTGAAGATTGCGCAATACTCAGAGGAGCACTTCTCTATCGCTATAGAACTGACCTGTGGCCAGCGTGAGAGTTAAAATTGGTCAAGTTATAACTGGCAACTATATTACCTCTATATAAGGGTTGATCGTATTTAAATATATTCGATTAAAAATAGACACCGTGGAATAGTTAAAGAAATCAGGGATCACTCACTAGTAAAAGGCGAGTAGTACTAACTACCATCGACCAACAGCTAGCAAATATTGATACGCACCATTCTCTGGGATTATAATAGTAAATGATTGTTTAATTTTAATTTATTCTTTGACAAGCGAAAAGAAAGAAAAAGTTCTTTCACAACATGTAATTTTTCCAAGAAAACACGAAAATGAGACAATGTTAACTATTTTGGTCAGAAAACTGTGAAGATAAATTATGAAAACATGTTTAAAATAAAAATTTCATCAATAAATACGTTTGGATGAGTAAAGGCACCATAAATACTTGAAAAACGCGTTTAAGTGCATTTTTAACCCTTTATTGTCTGATGAGAAGCATATACGGCAAACTTTGCAATTTGAACTCCATTGAACAAAAGCTGAAACTCGAAAAGTTAAATTTCAAGTTTGACACTGCTGGCATCTGCTATGAAATTCAATTCATTAACACAAAATACTGCATAAAATCTTAGCAAATTCAAACTTTAGCCGTATTAAAAACAATCATTCTTCATCTTGTTCCATGATACCATTCAAAAACATTGAAAAGTTATTAATCATACTAGTGAGACTGTTAATACCGGTTCTATTTCAATCCTACTATTGTTAAAAAACTTTGGGTTTTGAATGTTCGAACTCTCACACTCTTAAGATCTGAAGTAATTGAATGTAAACAATATGATACAATTATTTTCGATTTCAGAAGTAGTAGACCACTTCATGTAAGGGTAAATTGCAGAATTACTGTTTCAAAATTAAATTTGTAAAGAGCACGATGAAATCAGGTATTTTATTGATTATTTTCCGTTTTTGTAACATTTTATTTCTTCATTGAATTCTTTAAAGCTGTCTTTGTTCTTAGAAAAAGGGTCCAAAAGTAAAAATGCTATTCTATGTTAAGAATCGTCAACAAGCAGTAAAACAATAGGTTTCTAGATGCTTCAATTTAAATAAAAGAATTGAATGGAAAACAATACTATTATTGTCAATGAATGTCTAACTAGCAGTCGCAGAAATATAATATATGAGAGAATGTAGGCTCGCTTAATAATTGAAAACCTTTTTTTTACTGTAAGCAAAAAAAGGGCATGCGTTTTCGAAATTTTATCCGCCTCTCTGGAAAATATTTCTGCAATCCGGTTGCTCCTCACAGCCTTCCTGTCTCCTAATCTTCGAATTCGTGCACGACTGCTATGTCTAACACCATATGTTCTACAAGTATGCCAAAAAAAAAACAAGAAAACACTTGAGAAAAAAATGCAGCAGTCAAATATATAACATGTGTAGGAAGCTAGAATGTCTATCATCCTATGACAGCATCTGTTTTTATTCACATAGTCAATTTTAAATAGGTTTTTATTTTCTTTAAAAAGCCAGGTTTTTTTTATTATTGAAATTATCACCACTAACTATTCTATTATAATGCACGCATATATTTTTCTTTTACTTGCTTGCTATGCAGCAGTTCATGGTGGTCCGGTCAATTTGTTTATGGACGTAACGATCGATGATCGGCCTGACTTAGTAATTGTTGAGGGTGACATAGCATTTGATGCTACCTCATTAATACCTCAACTTGTTCCACTTAGAAATGCTTACATCAAAGCATCAAAATGGACTAGTGGTATACTTCCGTACTTAATTGAGTCATCACAATTTTCGGCTGCACAAATTACAACAATTACAAATGCAATGCGTAAAATTGAACAACAAACAAATAATTGTATTCGTTTTGTGCAACGCACAAATCAACCGACTTGGATACGCATCTATGCTGGTACAGGGTAAGTGATCTAAGCGTTTCGTTTTTAATAGAACTCTTATTCAGTTTAACTTTATTATTACAATAAAACAGTTGTTGGTCGTATATGGGACGAACAAAGACAAGTGGTTCGCAGGATCTTTCACTTCAAAATCCAGGTTGTGTTAGTCAAAGCATTATTATACATGAACTATTACATGCCGTTGGTTTTGCTCATGAACAGACTCGATCTGATCGAGATACGTATGTTACTATAAATTATAATAATATTCAAGCTGGCAAAGAAAGTAATTTTCAACGATATCTCACATCAGAGGCGAGCACACTCAATAAAGCATATGATATCAGTAAGGATACTTTTCAAAATCGAACACTATTCATTATTTGACTCATTTAGCTTCTATCATGCATTATAAATGGAATGCTTTTTCAAAAAATGGTCAACCAACAATAACTCCAAAAGTAAATGTTACCCAAACAGTTATGGGCAGTGCAGTGCAAATGACTGATTTAGATATAGAAAAAGTTAAAACATATTATGCGTGTGCTTAATCTTTTTTAACAGAATAAATAAAAAAAACAAGGCAATATTCTATCAAATTCAACAATGTATAATATATTATTAATAATTCTATAAATATTCAAACTATAAATAAGTTTCGATATTCTTTATTTTTCATAGAAAAAAAAAAGAAAATCATATGAATTTTGTTGTTGTTTAATTAACAAACAAATAAACATTCATAATTGGATAAAAACCAACTAAAATATATAAATAAAGCACCAACTGCACACATACGAAACAGTAAAAGCATAATAAATTATACAAATAGAACAATTTATAATAAATACATAAAAAAAGCCGAACTAAAAAAACCAAACATTTGACTATGAGCCATAAAAAATAGATATTGAAATAAACTATCCATTTATCGTTTCAAAACTATATAAATTAATGTCTTAATCGAAAAAATGGATCCGTTGTTCGATTGAATGAAGTTATATCAATTTGACTATCGAACATAAATCGACTACATTGTTCTCGTTGAAAAATTTGATTTCCACCAGTCATATATTGTGCATAACGATGACGAAGTATAGGATTCATTAATAAAAGATGAAGAGTATTAAAAGTCATTTGACGTGATGGATTAAGTTCAGAAATAAGTGTCATATATGGTCCATCAGAATTTTGACGAAATATACATGCAAGATTATTTATTGTAACATTCAACTGAAAAGAATTTAATTTAGAAAATCATATAGAATATAAAATTTCAAATATACCTTTACTATTATTCTTCCATCTTTATTCATACATAACCATCGGCCAGATATATGATTTTGAATTTGAACACGACTATAAGCACCCACTGATCGAAAAACGAATATTGCTAGAAATTTTTTTTTTATTATTTTATTTAAAATATCATTTTAAATATTCAATTAATAAAAGATTTACTTGAAGGATCTTGTCGATTTTGAACAACAGTACGATAAGGTTTTAAATTTGAAAATCGGAGATAAAGTGATCCAGGTAAAATATTACAATGGAAAACCATACGATAATAACGTATGGTTGCTAATTGAGAACCATGTGGTTGTTTATGTAAAAAACTGATCAATGATGGTCGATATTGATGATTTTCAGTGCGTCTATACTGAATATATGAATATGGATATTTTTGACCAGAAAATGTTCGAGATAATGGGAAGGATAATATTGGCTAAAGAAGACAAATAAATTCGTTATTTTTAATTGCTACAACATCTTTCATTCGTTTTTTTTGTCATTCTATTCCTTGACCTTGTATTGATGATATTGTATAACAGAAAAGGCAACAGCAGTATCTATAGTTCAAATTTCTCTTCTTTTTTTTTTCTTTCGCAACTCTTTTCGAACATTCGCAACCATCATTATTAAGATTAAATGACCATCATTTCGTATATGTATGATGTAATTCTTTCTTACAACATTACAAATGGAAATCATAGAGTAGAATTGAGTGAGCTATGAACATTTGTTACGACTACTAATAAATTCAATAACTGAATAGAACAAAAAAGGAAAAGAAATTTACTACACCGGAACTACTTGCTGATGTAATACTCATTGCTATGGATGATCTATAGTTTCTTTCTACTATATTTAATCAACTAAAGAACAAGAAAAATATTTTGTGAAAATTATTGTTTTTTTACATGTTTCTTATTATAATAATGTCATCATAATATATGCATTTCTTTTAAATGTATAGCTTTTGCTGACAAAACGCCAACGCATATGTATTAATCGTACATCCCACACATCTTTTTCCTAGTCATCACCTTATACCTGTATTACAGTTAAGACTAGTATTATACATATCAAGTGGACAATTTAATGTAAACATCTACCGATCATATACGAAATATAGGTAATAATCCGTTACTGTCAATATGCATTAGCGCAAAATATGAATAAGAAAAAAAATAACAAAACATTCTCTAATTATGGAACAAAAGTGATCTGTATATTGCACGTATGAACAGTATAATGATGATGAAGGCGCAGCAGACGTATTATAATGCTTATCATATAGAAATACGAACAACAACCCATCATCATTATTATTGTCAAGCCTTGACGCAGCCTGATGTTCTTCATCGTTATGCATGCAATTTATGAGAATATAAACATCACCTTCTGACGCACATTCACTCGTACGATGATGAACCGCCTCTTTTTTTCCTTTTCGATAGTTATGTTTTCTTTATACAATACTTTTATGAAAAGAATAACTGATTGCAAGTGAATATATATTATATGCCCGTCTACAATATTCTTTGATAGTAACTTTCATCAAACAGTAATTCAAATATTTATGTTCATTTGCTTGAATATCATAATAAGTTGTAGAAAGAAACTGTTATAAAATATGATATCAAGGAAAAAAAACGATATTCATTATTTTTTTTTTTTTTACATAATGACTAATCAACTAACTTCCCTATTCAGGTCACTTACAATACTTTATGTATAGTAAAATGAGGTCACAATCACCAGACAAATATACTCTATAGCTGAGCAATTTTTCAAAGGAATGAGTGTGAATTGATTCATGTTAGATATACGAACTGTAGAGATGATAAACTGATATGTCAATGTATGTGTAATTCCAACTTAAAAGTATATTAATAATAGTCTTCAATTGTAATTATAGATAAGATGAATTCTTATAAATCAAAAGAAATCATAATTTTTAAATTCTTTCTTACCACAGTTACAAGATTGGCAACTAAAATAAACAGTAGAATTATTCTTGTTGCCATCCATTCGTCAAATTGATTTAAAATGATAATCGAATAATAACCATTAATCAATCAATATTAAAAGAGAAATGATAACATAAACATTATTCATTACAATAAATTTACCTATAAATCAAGAATACAATATTAAGATATTAATCGAAATTAAATGAGATAATAGTTATTGATGAGAGACTATCTCATCTTATACGTACAGAGAATGAAAAGAGAGGATTTACGTTCGTTTTATGCTATTTGTGAAAAAATAATCATACAAAGAAAAAAAAATGGGAGAGTCGAACAAGAAAATTACATATACTCTTTCCCCCGCATCATCGTTCTTTTCTTTTCGTGTACACATTCTCGTTCTCTCTTTCTCTTTCTTCAATGTTTTGTTGAATACATAAGGAAAGAGAACAAGAAAAAAAAATGATATACTACTGTCTTTCTTGTTCAATTGATTTTTGTTAGTAGTAACATCTAACCTATTTATTGTTAATGAACATATAAGAATAAAGAAAAGTATTCAATCATATTCGTTGTCATAAGTTATTGAAATTGAATAATATATAACACATATGAACATTCATTTTCTCATCATAGTCAAGTGCGAAAACATTAAAATTCTACAGAAAAAAAAAATGACATAATCAGTCTATTAGACAGGCATCGTCTTTTTCAACTATCAAATTTCTACTAATGCTTTTTATTTATTTGCTCTGTCTATATGTGTCTCAAATTTTACACTTATAGTTAGTTAAAATAAGAAGTTCTTTAACCCTGAACATGTCCATCATATTTTATGATTGATTCTTCAAAAGATAACGTACAAGAGTATGTTTTCAATTAAATAAGTACAAGGTTATTATATTTTTCATTGTGATAACTCTATTTAAAAAAAAAAAACAATTGTTGAATTGTATCAAATCAATACAAGTATGCATGCATATAAAAAAAAACTCATTGATTCATTGATAATTATAGATTAGTGTATACCTGTTCAAATCTAATAATAGACATTCTTCATGTTTTATTTTTCTCTCCATAAATTATAACAGTCCTACCGGTAAATTTATGCTTTTGCAATAGAACATAGTAAGGATGCAAACACTTGGTTAACAAATTTGTAATAGTTATATTTGGTTCTATCTCATGCGTGACTTAAATCAGTTTATGAAAGAAAAATAATAACAATAACAACAAGAAAGAATAAAGAATGAGATCAAAGTTAACAAGTATTTTTTTTCTCATAATAAAAATGTAAATAAAAACAACAAAAAAATTTTGGAATTCAAATAGAATTCTAATGTGTTTGATCGTTTGAAGTTCACGTCATCAAACTTGGCTTCTCAAGTTTTCCTGTCAACTTAGAAACCTTATGTGAATTGAACTTCAGTTAATTGTCTTAAGAAAAAAGAAAAAGAGTCAAAGTCTACGTTTATTCATTGTTTATCAGTTGTTTGCATACATTCTCATCATGCACTTTCAAAAGAGATCATACAAGTTTAAAGCCATTACTTTCAATAGCGCACAGACCAAATTTTGTTCTTTTTTTATTATTACATACAAAAGAATAATAGTACTTGATAGCGTCGATAAGAATATTGATGATCGACGCATACTTAAGTACTAGATATGTAGAACAAATGTGGTAACCTTGAATATATTAGGTATATGGTGTATAATATCAAGTGATAGGCATCATTGAATTTAGAAAATGAAAAAGAAATGAATGTATCCATTGTTAATAAGAGAACAAATATAGATGCAAATTTACTGATTGTATATTGGAATAAATGTTAACGAATATTGATTGATTTTTTTTTCTAAGAAATAAAATTCATTTAGATTCTGTTTAAATAGTATTAAATTTTTCTTTTGTATTCAAGATGAAGATCATTTGAATTTTGTTTCTCATCAATTAACCTATTCATCATTGAGCCGCCAGATTATTGTGCATTGAACGATAAGAAAAAGAAAGGTTATTATACGACCCTTGTGAAACATGATATGATAAAAGCTGTTTATATTATACTATTTAAAAATTTGTCGAAAGTGAATTATAAATGACGTAAAAGTAATGAATGGCATAAATCTCAAATATGAATAGAACGGCGAAATTTCTTTTTTCTTTTTTTTTCGAATTATAAATAGTTTACTTTTGTCGTACAAAAATGACATAAGAAAAACGAAAGTGAAAGAAATTTTAGTTAATTTTTATGTGATAATATCGTTATAAGAAAGAATTATTTTAATTAAATATTGACAAGATTCTACTTTGAAATTGCTTTCAAAGAATTAAAATTTAATATATTGATATTAATTATTAATCGTAATTAACAATGAAAAAGACTGATTTAATACAAAAATAATGATTTATCTTTGTAAGAGTATATTTCTAAGTTGTAATAATCAATCATATGTTATGTATAGACTTTTCTCATTACTTGAAAATGTGTCCGAGTTGTTATCAAGTACTTTTCATTAACATAGATGTGATATCGAGAGCGGGGGGGGGGGGGGGGGAGAGAGATCATGCCAACTTCCAACTTCGAAAAAAATTCCAATTTTTTTCCACAAAAAATTATTCTTTTTATTGAGAAAAAAAGACTGAAGATTGGTTAACAAAATTTTACATATTTTCCACTTCAAAAAATTGTCGATGTACCTATGTTACACATTCATTGACATTACTGCTCATTTATCGCAATATTCATAAGAACTGGCGATAGCGCTTGAGACTTTCGATTTCAGTCATACACGATTGTAGAGAGTGTTTTCTACTCAAATACGAATTATTTATTATAAAGAATTCAAATCAATCAAGAAGCAAACAGTTTCAGAATATATTTCACTAATAAAAAGTTTTGCAGCACCATCTTTAATAAAAATTTATCTCGTAAATAGGATCGATTTGAACTCTTTGGCAAATATTCACCCGTTGTGATACAATACTTTCAAAAAAAAACCCGCTGATATAGTGTACATTATACCAATCAGTATATCAGCGGTAGTTTCTCAATAGTTATCATATGAATACTTTTGCAGCTTTCAGTAAATTTTTCTTACACTTCCTCTTTTCAACTTTTTTTCTTCATCATATCTCTGTTCATTAATGGAAATAATTATAAAAATCTTAAAGCATTTTGATCAAATCAAAAAGTCAATGGCAAAATCTTTCTACTATTAAATTCAAACGTCAGATATATAGTAAATTTGTGTATTCCCATTTGTTTTTTGTCGCTTGATTTCTTTTCTGGAATTAATATTTCATCCTCAAAAGGTAAAAAATCTAATTATGAAAAATTTTGAATAGCTTACTATCGTTTTTTTTTATAATTCACTCATGGATAAACATTCTCATTTATTTTTCAGATTAAAAAAATGAAAGACTCTAGCCTTCATATATTAAAATAAAAGTTCTACACACACAGAAATCAAAGGTTTATTAATCGATGTTAAACAGTTGTGCATAAAAACGAAACGACAATTAATAAATGAAAGAATACTTATATAAAGCCTTAAACATATCAAATCACACATAAAATAAAATAAAATAAAATAAAATAATAAAACACTCTAAGTTTTTAAAAACCAACGATATGCATCGCACCTGCAATTTTATCGACAATATACTAGAAAAAAATAATAAAGAAAGTATAAAAATAAAAAAAACGAAATTAAATTTACTTTAGCATCGGGCAAAGTTTTAAATTTAACTAATTTCCCATATGATTGATGCGATCTTATAGTTCCAGTTGCTTTTGGTTCCTAAAAAGAAATTGGAAAAAAAAAACAATTAGTATAAATTTTATATCTTAAATCTAACTGAGCTTTTGAATCAACTAGTGAAAATAAATATATGATTAGTCTCACATTTTTTTATTTGATATTATTTTTTCTTCTCTTCACTTACTTTGATTAAAATTTGAATTTGATTTGTATTTATCTTTATAATTGGTTCTTCTTTTAACTCTTCATATGGTATTCCCCAATCGAGTTCATACATACCAAGAAATGATACTTCAGTTACAAATAATAGATGTCTACAAAAAAAAATTTTTTTTTTAATTAAAAAAAAATAGTAAACAAATTTTATTATTTTACTTTGATGTTGCCACTAACCAAGATAGTGGACTATCTGAACAAGTTATATGAGCAACATATGTATCCGATTTTGCATAACTTCCATCTTCTAATCGCTAAAATTTCATTGAAAAAAAATAAACAACAGAATTTAAGAAAATCACGAGAAAAATTAATATTACATTTAAAATATAAAATCCCATAGCTTCATGAGGAATATAAGGTCGAACGACTCCATCACTACCAACATGACGTGGATAACGAACACGACGAACAGTTTCTTCTTGTTGAGCAGTTCTAGAAGAAAATCAAGTTTTAATATTTTATTAATATACATTTTCTATATTTTCGTTTAAAAATATGCACAAACGACTTTTTCCGATCATGAACAAAAAAAAAATCATTTATGAAGATCAGTAATGTAGTATTTTTAATTCTTTCTCTCAGTAAGTCTCATTTTTCTAAGTCATATTGTAAAATTGACTTCAAACAGTGCCTCATACATGTTAGCTAAAGTTTTTCATGAAAATACAACAAAAAATCTGATTTTATATAAGATAAGCTCAATCAATTCATGGAATAGATGATAATATATAGAACTATATGTCCGGTCAGGCCTGTACTAGATCAAGAATTGCTCATGCTTGTCTGACCATGACTTCTAGTCTATTAAAGATTAGTCCGATCTCACCAACTTAGAATGGCACTATTAAAAGTATATTTCTTTTACAGAAAGGATTTCTACACAATCGAACTTCACAACCACTGCATTCATTAATGAGAACACTGTATAAAGTTTATTATCATAGTTATCACACGTTAGATAAGATCGATCAATTTTAACACTTGAAAAATTATCATAAGAAATAAGTCGAATTACTTATTGAACCAGAAGATCCAGATGCTTTTGTCGGATACTTTAACTTCTTGAAGACTATCATTTATTAGCATAAGCTTTCATCGATAAAACGTTCACTGATCAATTTCAAAGAGTCAGATGAATTACTACTTTTAATTATCGACCTTGTATGTAGGTAAGAAATGTCCTTGAGCCGATTAAATGCTCTGTTTTTGTTTATTGCCTCAATGACATGTCGAAAAACGTTTGCATAATCAAGATTGCTGATTGTTATCAGTCGTGAGGTGTAAAATCCATGTAAGAAAATTTGACCAATAATCAAAATAAAATCGATTACTTTTTGATTAAAAATCGATTGCAATTGCGCTATTTAATAATAATTAAAATCTAATTTTTCAGCTTTCAAGATTGGTTTCAATTGATTTCAGGCCTTTTTTTGATCGATTAATATAGTTTTATCGATTGAAATTGTTTTGTAAAAACAAGATCGATTAAGAAAAATTAAAATCAAATGAAATCTATCGTTCAAAGTTGAAAAATCAGATTTTTTTCTGTTTTCTTATGTGAGAAATCTTCTTTGAAAAAAAAGAAATAAAGTTCACACCGAGCGATCCATTTCGAGCCTTGCTACATATCTTATTAACACATTTCTTCGTACTTACATTATAGGTATTATAAAGAATTCAATTTTTTTTTGTATTTGCCACTATGACCATTGGTCTTCTGAAGATATTTCGCTGTTTAATATGATCCGTATTACAAGCTTCATGTATTCATATTTTAAATTTCGGAATACTACAATTATCAACTGTTTTTTTTTACTCTTACTAATCATGTACAGTTATGAATCATATGAAAACTTTAATTCATATTTGCTAACGATTACAAATTGTATATATTAAAATCTCTACTTGATTACTAGAATTGAACTTAATTTTTTAATTATCTACAAATGTGTAGATATGATTTACGAAACGACGATTTATGATAAACGATAATTAATCATCACATTGACTTCTATTTTAGTTCTTATCAATCACAGATAAAAGTGCTTGCTGAGACTGCAAGAAAGGTACCCCGTGTTTTAATTTAATTAATTATCCTTATTTGTGTAAGAATTTGTGAACGATGAAATGTATCTATAAATAAAACTATCTTACCTTTTGATTAAATCAAGTGATGTGCTAGCAAAATCTACCACTCCACCTGTTGGTCGTGCAACAAGACCAACAACACCTTGTCCTAAACCTTTAATAAAACCTGATGCTCCGTCACGTTTTGCTCCTTTTATTGGTTTTGTTACAACACCCTTAACACCATCAACAAAGCCCTATTTCAAAAAAAACAAAAACAAAAACAAATCTAAAATTCAGACATAGAAAAAGTATCAACAAACCATAACAACGTTCTTTCCTCCGATAGCAATGTGTGTTGTTGCAGTTGTTCCCGGTTCTTTACGTCGAATACGTGAAGCTTTATAATCTTCATCAAATGTTAAACTTGCTAAACCTTTTCCAAGTACACTAGTTATTTTCGAAGCAGCACCAGCAGCACCACCAAGAGCTGAACCAAATAATGCTCGAAAACCGGTTGCTACACCTTCAGCAAATTCTAATGGACCTTCAATTGCACCCTTAAAAATAACATACAAACATTATTATAAATATTTTCTTTTCTTTTTTTTTAAATTTTACTTTATATGGTTCATAAAAAAATGATTCAACACCTTCTGCAAGACCACGAATAACACCAAGTGGATTTCCAAGTACATCAAGTCCAAGCACTAATACATGAAGTTGTTTCATAAATTGATTTTGATAATGTGATGAAACTTCATTTGTTATTTTTGTTGTTGTAAATTTTTCATGATTTCGTTCATAATAACCCAGACTAGATATTAAAATAGTTAAAATCAAATTTATTTAGTAAAAAAAAAAAAAAAAGAAGTCCTACCGTAAAATAACATCTTGTACTTCGGCAACATTTAATGTTTGTAATAGAAATCCAACTAATGGATATTCAGCTAATAATTCTTCACTTGGTTTTGATCCATGCATTGAAAAACTAACATGAATCTAAATATAAATTTTTACTTAGGAAAAACCAAACTAAAATAAATTTTGTTTTTAATACTTTAAGTGGTGATAAATGAATATTATCAAAAAGCATTTCTGTTTCACCCGATGGACTTTCAATTTGTGCTTTAATAATAGTATTAAGTGGTTTTTGAATTTGTTCTAAATCAGTACTCATATTGATTGTTGGTGCTGCGGTAATCTATTGAAAGAAAAGAAACAATAAAGAAACGTTACGTAAAAAAAAAAAGAAAAAAAGAAAAAAAGAACAAACATTTGCTGGTCTTAAAAAGGCAAGAATGGCAACAATTAAACCTTGATCAATTTGAACAGCAAATTCTTGAATAAGTAGTTTAAAATATTTGAATTGCATTATATCTGATTGTGCTGTTTTAGATTGAAAAACACTTAATTCAATAAATGGTTTTTCAACATAATCAGATCCTGTTCCTTTTGCAAGAGTTGGATGGAGCATAACAGGAAATATTGTATAATCAAGTTGATTATCAATTTGTACACGATTAATACGTATATGTAATGCAGAATTTGATGCTGACCATGCATATTCAATCCATAGACCATCTAATGCTTGTCGTTTAGCAGTTTTTCGATGTGTTTTAGATTGAGTTAATTCTGCTGTATCACCATGAAATGAAATTTCCTTCAAAAACAAAAAAAAACAAAAATTTTTTTTCGTTTGCAAGAAAAATAAAATAAAATGAATTATACTCGAAATCCTTCCATTTGATATTTTTTTCTTTGAAGTTCTTTATCATTTGGATTCATTTCACATTGTTCCATATGAGTTGTATATAGATCTTCTAAATATGCATTTATACTACGTGATAAAGGTTTAGCACGATTTTTTTTTGTTTCAGTCCAAACAACTTTTGATTTATTGAAACTTATATAGAGCATTTCTTCTCGTGTCATATCATTAACAATAGAAATACCAATATCATGTATACCAATTTGTATATGTTGATCCATAGGTTCAGCTACTGATGGTATCTATATCAATAATAATTGATTTTGTTTTTCGTTTTTTTTTTAAATAAAGATGAGATTCATACTTTTGAAGCTGCCTCTACTGCTTTTTCATCATCAGAAAAGAGTAAAACTGTTTGGATACCATCAATAAATATGGTGTACGTTACATTACGTTGACCTTCTTGAGCAAATTTTTCATGTCGAGGCTACAAAAGAAAATTTTCAATTTATAAAGTTTTCATGCTGAACAATGTTTCGAATAACTAATGAAAGTTTTTTAAATGAGAATAAGCGTATCTCAATCGGGTGAAAAATGATCTATAAAAGACAAAGAGAAAATAACATGATTTAAAACGTTTTGCAGTATTTGTTGTATCTCTATTGTTAGTATTATTTAATCATTTGCAAGTAGAATTCATCGAATCTCGGTTCAGAAATTTTTGGATTAGTTGTACTCTTCTCACAAAATATTAATCAATCAGATTCGAATCTAAAATTTTGATCGACCGAGTCCGGATCCCATAGATTTTAATTGATCGGATCCGAATTTAAAAATTCTTGGACTCGATAGGCTCTGTTTGCAGGAGGTAATAGAGCTGTTTCATGTTGATTTAAAGACACGGCAGACCACTATAGAAGAAATATTCAAGCTAAGAGAAAATGTTTTTAAATGTATCTATATTATACAAGAACTATTCCGTTTTATATGGAAATCTGATTTGGTTCGAATCAATAATTTGAACAGTTTTGCCGATATATAACGTCGTTTGCAAATTTTTCATATTTGAAATTTTTATTAGAGAGTTTAAAATAGCTTGGTTGAATGATAGGGACATGAATCGTAGACATTTTCATTCTATATCACTATGTTTTTTTCATGCAAATTAGATGGTCATGCACCACAAATGCACTTTCTGTGAACTGATGATACGTAAGTGCTCGGTTGTATATTATAGATGTCCATCGCCACTGAAAATCTGTCGCAGTCCTAGAAAAGTCAAGGCTAGCGTGTCACTGCCGCGATACTATTTTTGAAACATCTCCTACGCCGCTGACACCATCACGATGGCGCTCCCATGGATATCTCCGCTATATACGTGAATGAAGGCAGGCAAATGGAAAATGCTTTTACATAATATTCTCGTCACTGGGTCAGGGACTGATTCCGCATATTTCTAATTGCAGAACTTCGTATAGAGCAAGTATTTATCTGCTATATCATGCAGACAGTGAAAAAAGTTACTGTTTCTAAAAGTGAAGCTGAGCAAGTTGGTCATAAGGATATGTGGGAGTAGATATAAATGAAATGAAAACTTATTCAAAACTACACCCTTATTCACGCCCTATTTGATACGGATAAATTTTTTACTAATAATTATATATAATAAACTGATCAATTTGTAATTAAATACTGATCATTTGTATATTTTCTTTTTATTGATTATTTCATCTATTTTACTGATCGCTTAAATCACAACTTTATTCTTTGTTAGAAAACAAAATGACTTACAGTAAGTTCTAATTTTTTTGCTTTAGATCCCCATAATATAGTTAATTCTCTTGCTAGTAATGGATCTATCCATGTATAATAAACATAATTTGATGGTGGTAAAATTTGCATTCGTCTATATTGAAAGAATAAAATCAACAAATTGAATTTTCTTTAAAAAATAAAAGTCATTTGAACTTACACATCATTAGCTTGAGAAAATGAAATAGGATCATTTTCTAAGCAATTCACAACAAGTAAAGGTGCATCACCAAGTTTATAATCTCCAAAAATAACTTTAACACCATCAAAATCTGTTGCTGTTACTTCAACATAAATCGCTGGACGTTCTTCATCATCCATATGTAAAAGTGTTCGATGTTTTTGATTCATTTTAAATGGACTTGATGTTATTTTATTATGCGTATAACGAACACGCATTACACTATCTTTTATATTACGTGGCCAAAATGGAGTTAACTGAAATTATTTATTTATTTTTTTGATTAAATCGAACTTTCAAAAAATTTATTTATTTACTTGTTCAGAATTAATTGTTTCCCATTTACCTTGTTCTTCATTAGATATAATTTCTATTATTTCAATTCCAATCTTTCAAAAGCAAAAAAAACAAAACAATATCAATAATATAAAAAGAAAAATCTTTTTTCAACATACAGTTGATTTATTAATAATAACCATTGCTGGTGAAAGTGTAACAAGTTTTGTTAAACCAAATGAACTTGTTGCAATATCCACACAAATCTATTTGAAAAAATTTCTTTTAATAAAAGAAATTTTTTATTGTTTATGAATTTTAGTTTACCATATATGTTCGATCATTGGGTACTTTACAACTTGTCAAACCCGTACTTTTAATAACATCAAGAGAAAATTTTTCTGACCATTTTGCTGATGTTTCAGTTTGACCAATGCCATAAACACAAATTTGTCCCTAATTATAAAATTGAAAATTTCATTTTGTTTTTATTATTTTTTTATTTAATTCTTTTACTTTTTTATTTGCTTCACTTCCAATTTTTTCTGGACAAACTAAATGTGGCCTTTCAATAATATCAATAAATGTTCGATTATTTTCAATCTATCAAAAGAAAAATTATATAATATAAAAATAAGAATTATTTTACTTGAAATTCAAGTTTAAGATCTGTACGATTAAGAATCCATAATGGTGAATATAATAATAAACGAAATGATTCATGAAATGCATCAACACGTAAAAGCATTCTCTTTTAAAATTAAAAATGATACAAAAAGAAATATTAAAATTCTTTTTATTTTTGTATTAATAAGATTTTTACTAATATTTGTTGAGGATCTGGAGCAGCATCATTACGAAAGATGACAATATGTTCATTATAATCACCTTTTCCTTCAGCTTTTAAATCAACCGGTTCAGATATCCATTTTATATTATCATATGATGGAATCTAATAATAAATTAATTCATTTCAAATATAAAAATAAAAAAAAACTAACTTACAGTAAAAACTAATGATGAACTTCTACCACCAGATGTAACTAAATGTAATTCACTTGGTTTTAAAGCAAATTGTTCGACATTCTATAGAGAAATATAAGTTTATTCATTGCTATGCATAATTTTTTTCACAGAAGAAAGCAATAAAATTGTATCGATAAAGTATAATATCGCTAGTAGAGATGTGCGGGACCAATTTTTTTCCATCAATACCGATTGTATTCCTGGTCCCGATCGTAGTCTCAGTATATCTAATTTAGTCCGGACCATAGTTTCGGTAAATGTAATCTAGTCTCGGTCTCAGCAACTTCTCTTTTTCGTGAACCGGTCCTGACGAATTTTTTTCTTGTGGCTCCAATTCCGAGATTAGAATTGGTCCCGCATCTTTCAGAACGCAAGTAATAGAAAATGACAGATACAGAAGATAAGATTTCCAACTCAGAACAGATCGACTCGTGGTGATTTCTCGATCGGAAGTTTTGAGATATTCTTTTCTAGAAACGATTGTTTCTGACGGTTGGAATCATCAACATGAATATCTATCTTTGTCATTCCTATATGAGAATGTTCTATACTAGCAGAAGAGATGAATATTATTAAAAGAATAATCACGAGTTATTTGTTAAAATATAGGACATATTGTAAATTGACCTGAAATATGAAATTTATAATGTTTTTTTTTTTAATTTTTTCATTTAATTATTTAATTAATTAAATAAAAACTTCGACTTACATTAATTGAACATTCAATATCAATTGGTAAAAGATTAGTTAAATGAAGTGATGAATGAATATAAAGATTAATACTTGTTTGCTTAAATTGATCAGTATTTTCTGAATAAGCATCAATTAATTCTTTAAAAACCTTCAAATATATAAATATTAAAAAAAAAAAATCGAAAGTTTTGTTTTTTCAAAAATTCTTACAATAAAATTTGCTTCATTTCCATTTTTTAATTTTACTGCTCTTTCTGTTGAAAATTCTTTATCCCAATCAAATGAAAAAAAATCATTTACTTCTTCACCTCTATAAGAAATCAATATCTTATTATTATTATTTTTTGAAATATTTTTAATTAAAAACAATTTTACTCATCAACTGCAATAAATATTGGTGCACTTGAATATGCATAAAGTAAATCCATTGGTATATGATAATCTTCATTAACTTCAACTCTTGCTATTCGACTATAATTTTTTGAATCAGTTGAATCAACATTTAAAATAAGTAATGGTAATGTTGTATTATTATAAACTCGAATAATTGAACTAAGTATAATACGTCGACGTTCATTTTTTATTTCAGAATCACAAAGCATTTGAACAGGCCAAGTTGGATTTAATGATGGACCTAATTCAAATACACGTTTCGCTGTTCGACTTATGCTAATAATTTTAACAGCATCTCCAATCTAAAAATTAGTTTTTTTATTCATAGATAAATAAACATAATCTACGATGCAAAAGTCTAGGTACAACATATTCGCTCAAATATCTCTTATTTTGAGATATTCAATATTCAACATCGTCTTATGTATAAAAGAAAATTTTATTCATATATTTACATCTTCAGAAAGGAAATAATAGAAAAACTAAAATTTACACAATTAACTAATCTAATTATGAATTTTGTTCGTGCAAAGTTTGAAGCTGAAACTCGAAAGTCGATTTACCACATGATCTGAAGAAAATCTACAATTTTTTCTTGAAGAATCCAATAAAATTTCAATATCTTAAGAACAAAAACTTGGAAAATGAAACCATTCTAGACTTCCTCTATTACTTGCTAACACTCATTAAATGGACATTTCCTTGATCGAAAAGTGATTTGACACTTGGACAGGTTTTCTCGTCAGTTTTGTAGAGCAAAATTTGCATGACAAATTGAAAAAACTTTTGTACATTTCACGCCTTATGATCTGTGATAATGTATAGATCATTAATCTGCTATACTGTTATTCATATTATGAGAGTGTGGATGTGACTGAGAAAAAGATTTACACTCACCCACGTTCTCAAGATTGTCAGACTCTAAAATATTTTTAGATATTTTTTAATATCGATATGAATGAGTATATTCCATCCTGGTTTCGAAAATTTCCTTTATTTTTTTAAAAGTAACTCGGTCCTCAAGGGATTAAAAGCAGTTTTTGAAACAGCATTTTTTTTTATCATTGTCGATTTCCATCTAAACTAACTCTTTAATGGAAATGCATAAATGAGATTTCGCTTATTGTAATATTTCATTTTGTTGAGTAGTGAGTTGAAGCTGTTCGAAGATACAAATTAATGATTGCACTAAAACCTCTATTTTACTTTGTACATGCACAATTTTGAACTTTTTCATAAAATTGATTGATAATTGTTCAATCTTAGTCCAGAAGGAAAATTTGAACATATATTCGAAAATAGTAAAAAAATTCTGTTTCTAAATAACTCTAACCGGTTATGTTTCAGTGACTAAAAAATGAGCGAATATTTTGTGCTAAGACTTTCGCATCATAAGTTATTTTAATGTTTTTTTTTTTTACTGTAACAGAAAATTCTTGTCGTCGTTTAAAACTTTGTTCATCAATAACTGAAAGTCTTCCAGGTCTTTGATGGTCATGAGAGACATTTAATGGAATAGATTCATTTTTTTTAAGAGTAGCCGATTGTAATGATGGATCAGTAGCAAACTTTAAAAGAAATTAATAAATAAAAAGAAAAATAATAATAATAAAATGTTTTAAACGTACTTGAAGACCATCTAAATGATCAATAAATAATTCTCGTCCTGTTCCATTATATAAAGATAACATTGGTCGATCATCATCTTCAGTTGGTGGTAATCGTTTATTATAAACATCATTAAATAAAGCTGATAAACGTTGAACAAGATCAAGACCAGTTTTTGTCATTGTTATATTAAGTAATTGATCAGCACGTACAAATATTATTTGTTTAGATTTTGACGATGAAGCACTTTCTTTTTGTTCTTGTGCATTTGTTACTAATGGTTCAGTTTTTTCTGTCAATGGAAGAGCCTTTAATTTAGAAAAAAAAAAAACATATATTTTATCTTTCGAATTTAATATTCAATTTATTAAATGAGTTTAGTAAGAAAGAAATTTATCACCAGTTATGCTAGCAACATACGTTATAAATAGTTTTTCTATAATATTTTTCATCTTCATCTTGCTGAAATGAAGAATAGATTAATTTCTAGTTCTTTAAGATATTTATATTTGATTTTTATTAAACTTTATGTTTAATGTAATCAATATTATTTAGTATTCTATGGAGTAAAAAAAAAAGAAAGATTGGTTTGGATGTTTACTTATAATGGTTAGTTTCGATTTTTTTGATACATATTTAATTGAATCTTGTGATTTATAAAAAAGGAAAATTATTTCAAAAAAAAAGAAACAGAATCTAGGAAGGAATCTTGAGTTCCGATACGATCGGATCTAGCTTTGAAGTAGATCAATCAGATTCAATCTGAGATATGAATGATTACTTTAAGAAAAAAAAACGCAAACTTCAGTGTAAATACATATCTGAATTTGAATAAAAAGTTGCTGGAAAAAAATTTTTCCTAAGTGATATGCTTACAGGTACGATTGAGCATGTAATACACCATGGTGAAATACGTGCACCTTCAAAAGCAACTGTTGGTTCAATAAGTGGCTCCCAACTAAGTGTATTTTCATTGAATAATGCTGCTTCAACATTTATTGTTGATGCAAGACTCATCTGAATGAATGAAAAGATAAAATGAGTATGAATTGAAATAGAAAAATTTTTTTACATTTGATGACCAATTTTGAACATCAGCAGTTAAATTTGATAAACACATAGCTACAACAGATTTTGTTACTGAACCTAATCCAACTTCAAGTTTAACTTCAATTGTTTCCAATGTTAAAACTAACTAAAATACAAAAAAAAAAACAAATTTTATATTTAATCAAAAAAAAAATCATTTCATTTTGTGTGTTTTTTTAATTTTATTACTTGTTGTGCTAATGGTTTTTGTACTTCTTCATTTTCTTTAGTTTTATTTTCTTCTTGTTTAATAGCTTTCTGTTGTGATGGACTAGTTTTAGCTGCTTCTGATTCATCAGTTGGTTGCGATTTTTTTTCATAATCTATTCAATAAAATAATTAATTAAATTCTATCAAAAAAAAAAAATTTAATAAAACCTTTTGTAAACCAAAAATTTCCATCTTTTATAGGTTTTGGATTAAATAATGATTTTGAATTAAGTTTTTCTGTTTCTTCTTTTACAGTTGCCTAAAAATAAATAATAATACATATAAATTTGATAGTTTACTTTTTCTTTCTTTCTAACCTGTAATGTTCCCAATGAACTCGTAACACCAATAACAGTTCGAATGGCAGCTGGTGCAATACTAACAATAATATCCGATATTCGTACATCCATTTTTTGTTGTTCATTATTCATTGTTAAATATATATCAGCTTTAGCTGGTTGTAAAATCTTAATAAAAAGTTTAATTATTAAATAAATGATTTTGTGAAACACGATTTAAAATAAATGTTAAAGTATATAAGATAGAAATTTGCATCCCTACAGATCTTGACAGGCGTCACTAATATATGATCACAGATCATATATTAATAACGTCTTATTATAATGTGTGAACTATTTCCTTATTACAGTTTTGCAGAGTTTAGTGAGAGGATGGTGAAAAACATACGCCTGAAAATAACGGATGTACCATAAATAATGGCACCATCCATTGTTTCTATTTATTTTGATGACGTTTGTAGATAGAAAACTGCGCTTAACCTCAAAATATGTGCTGTCTTACTGTTTACTAAATCGCGTGGCAGCGTTACATCTAACTTTAAACGTGGTTGCGAGAATTGAACAATATTCAAAGTCTCTAATATGTATTCGTTTTTGGTGTACAACAACTCATATTTGAAATTTTGTTCAATAAAGCTTAAGCTTTTTTTGGGAAATGTTTATCTGTCGTCAGGAGTCGATCGGTGACTGTGCCCAAAAGTCTTTAAGGATCAATTATATTCACCATATATTGATATTTAGAAGAGTCGGTCTTATGAAAAATTGCGATAAACATCATTTTGAATCAATACTCTTCAAAATTGGAAAAATTTGATGAAAAACAACCAGAGTGGAATATTTCAATGTAATGTTTCGATCAATATGTAAGAAAGTCAATGGAAAAGAAGATAAAACATTTATGATAAAAGTCCAAGTTTTGTACTCAGTGAAAATGAATATTTCAACTACATATAGAGTTTACCACTCAATATAAAGAAGCTAGTTTCTGAAAATATCCATCACTGCTGCATATAACAACAAAGTTTCTATAACATGTCTTGCCCGTCCAAAACAAAATAGCAAAGTATCGAAAATTGTTTGGGAAACATCTTCTAAAAATCAGTACAACTCGGAGAAGATTGATGTTCTTCGATCCTCTCGCTAACTTTGAAGACTAGATCTAATGTTCTCGTATAATTTTATAGAGAATCGAACAGTGGATCATTTGAAATCAAGCGTAATTTTCTACCTACAAACGTGCATAAGATAGAAAGAAAATACGAATGATATCATTATTTTTATTGCATATTTGTTACATAGAATAAAACAATCTTCCTATGACTAACAAAGCCACTGACATCGTCTTGCACATTTTAATCCCGTAAGAATTATGCTAATAACTTTGTTAACTTACACGATATTTTATTTTTGATCCAGCATTATTTGAATCTCTTAATTCAGCAAAATTTGAACTATAAACTGTTAAATTTTTTAACCAGCCATATAATTGTGTATTATTATCAATAGTAATCATACGTAATTGTAAAGCTAACTAAAAATATGTCATTTTTTATTTTTATTATAAAATAATTATTTAAGAAATGTAATGAAACTTACATCAAGTACAAGACAATTTGAATTTGAATTATGTTGATCTTCAAGTAAAATTATTTCAGGATTTTTCACACTAACATCTATTCGAGTTTCAACTTCTGCATCAGCATTAGGAGCAGTTGTAGTTTGAGTAGTTGTTGCTAAAAAGAAGATTTTTATAATTTTTAGTATGAAGAAATTTGTTAGAAAAAAAAAACATTCAATACGTTTTGGTGATGCTGTAGATATTCTTGAAGGAGCAGGTGTTGGTTTCTTATCAGTTTTTGCTCGATTTTGATCATTTTCAGGTTGTTCAGTTGTTGTTATTGCTTGTTGTTCAGCTTGTCGTGGTGTTTCAGTATTACCCGATGGTAAACCAGAAACAAAAAAATCTTGTAATGTCATTAAATAATCCAAACTTATACAAATATAAAGACTTTCAAGTTGTGCAGTTACTAATAATAAAGGTATTAATTTAAAATATTTTAATGAAAAAAAAAAAAGTTTTCGTTTACATTGTCGAAGTCCTGTTGCACGTGATTGATTTTTTGGTTTAAATTCAAATGATGTAACAAACATATGAGCATTAGGATCAACTGTAAAATGTCTATCCATCATACGTGTTACACTTGTTGAACTATTTGTTGCACGTAAATCATCAAGTAAGAAATTTTTCACACGTGCTGTTGCTTTATAACTTCCATCTGAATGTTGACGAAATAATGCTTCAAAAGTGTCAATTTGAACATTGGCTAATTTTAAATTATCATTACGTGGTCCACGACGAACACTCTAATAAAATATAGAATATAAAAATGAAAATTATGTTGATAAGAGAATATTCTATTTTATTTTTAGACTAAAAGCTTGTCTCTGAAATATAAGCAGTAAGGTGAAACATCTAATTAGTATGTCAGATATCTACATTGCATTAATTTGTACTGTGTTTCAATCTTTGATATAAATCTATACATAATATTACCTAGTACATCTATTATAAGTACCTATGCATAAATTATTATATACAGTAACTCTCAAAATTATTCGATCACGTTTATTTTTAAATTTTTTTTCCATTGTCGTAAATTCTAATAAGAATCCAAATAGTGATTTGTATAGAGAATTTTATTTCTAACAAGAACTTTCGAAGATGAGAATAATTGTTAATTTCCCAAGGATATCGTCTTTGGAAAACCAAAATCTAAATGTTTCAGCTCGTAAAACTTTCAAATATAATTCTGTTTGAATTGTACAGAATGATAGAACAAACAATTCTCTACAAAATAAAATATTTTCCAGCGTTTACTGAATGACGCAAATGAACTGCAAAGTTATTCAGTTTTTATTAATTTGTATCAATAGTTATGGTAGGATCTACTAGGGTGTGAGTGAAGACGGGACTACACCTACACCCTTGTTACCAGTGTTAGCCGCTTGTAGATTCTTTAAATAAATCTCTTCTATAGCACGTAGAAATTGAATTATTTTGTAATTCATTTGTGTCATGAGCTCTATATGCAAAATGATTTATAACAATCAATATAATTCGCAAATCTTGAAAAACAAAAATTTTATTTTTATCTAAATAAAACTAACCAAATCTGATTCTCCAAGATAAAGTGTCAATGCCAATTTTTTGATTTCAGCTCGAAGTTTAAGTGTTGGTAATACTTCAGTACTAAAAGATTCTAGAAAAAAAAAATATCATTTATTTTTCATAAATAAAACAAAAAAAAACCGTTCATTTGGCAAACCTTTTTGTTTCTTAATAACAGCAGCTCTCAATTTTTCTTCTTCTTTTTCTTGTGCTTCTTGTCTATAATGAAATTGTTCATTTTGTAAACCTTCAGGTATTTGATCACGAATATTTTCCGAAAAGTTTTCCATTAAAACTTTCATAACACATGCATAATCATCTTTTGCTAATTGAAACTATTTAAATATTAAAACAAAAAAAGAAACATCAACAAAAACAAAGAAAAAAAGTTCTATTTCGAAACCTACATGAACTAATTCCCAATTAACTTTAATTGAAACTCCTGGTTCAGTTTTAACTTTTTCTGGATAAAGTAAACGATTAATTGATGTATTTAATTCAGCACATTCAAGTAAAATAGCTTCACCAAGTATATTACAATCTTGATCAAGTTTAATACGACTAGCAAGCATATTTTCAAAACAAATAGTTTGTTGTTCAACCAGAAATCTTTTTGGATCATCATAAAAATTTGTTTTTAATATTAATTTACCTAAATCAATAAAAAGTGCTTGATCAGAATATGAATTTGTTGGAATAATAATATTTGGTGCATTAAATGTTATATCAAGATGAACTTTAAATGCTTGTTCTTGTAATTTTTGTACTTGTTCAAAAGCAGCATCAGCTTGTGTTGATGCTATACTAAGTGCAGCTTTACTTATATTTAATGAATCAAGAAAACCCTTTGAAACAAAAATAAAACAATTATACAAAATTCTTTTTTTTTATATAATTTCTTTGTTTTTATTCATACCAAAACTGCATCGATATGTTTAAAAAGAAAGACAATATTTGCTTTAGCAAATTGAACTTTAACATCACAATCAAAAACATCAATAGTTTTTTCAAATCCTTCAGGATAATTAAATAAAGATAAATCAACACGAAGTAATTCTTTATCATCGCCTTGTTGAGAAATAATCTTAATAAATATTACAAAAAAAAATCAATAAATATTTAATTTTTCTTATTCTTTCATACTTTTCGATATCGGGCTTCTTTATATGGATCTAAAATACATAAATCGGATAGAATTAAATTGACTGATGTCTTTTCTGGTGCTTGTGATACATCGGCTTTGATACCTAAATTAAATTCAAATGGAAATTCGAATTATAAAAGAAAAATGAGTTTTTATTTTGTATAACCTTGAACTTGTATATCAAATATTTTTGCTTGTTTTGATGCAAGTATTATTCGAAATTCTTCTAAATCAGCTTCAATTTTAAGTGAAGGTCCTGCTGGAACATCTAAAAAACAAATTATAATAAAGTTAGCATTCGACAGAGATCAACAATTCAAATAATTAATTGATAGTTAATAAAACTTAGGATTCTTTAAATCGATTGAACGATCAAAAAATTATTCATAGATAGGCATGGTGAAGCGTTATAAAATTTTTTACATTGTAACATCTATTTCTCATCAATGATAAAAGCAAATTTCTTGAGATTTTTATTATAGATAGAGACTATTTAAATCTACTATTAGCAGAAATTTCATTGATTTTCCATTAGCTCGAGTGAAGCTATTCAGAAAATATCAGATCTTATGAAATTTTGTTTTAGTGGACTCGAGAGTCTAGCATTTCACTACGAAACGAAGTAGTATACAAATCAATGTTCTATTTAAAAGTTGTTCAGCTTTTAATTTCAATTATAAGATTGTAAAGGAAACTACGAGTCTAATGATACTCTCCCCTAGACCAGTCACTAACAGCTATTTATCTCGAATTGTCCATTCGATAGCCATCTGACTACGCTGTGGCATACACTTGCTCTTGTATTTAGTTAGTGTGCAGTCGGAGCTCAAGTAATTAAGCGCAAAAACTCTGCGTCAGGATAGTAGGAAGCTACGGGTTCGATCTATAAAAAACGTGAACCCAAAGTTCTCCATAAGTAAGTATCGACCAGTATTAAAAAATTTTTTATGCAAGACTTTTAAATTTGATATCACTATTTGTTTTGAATGATCGACAGCTAAGTGCTACAAATTCAACATAAGTAACTTTATTTTCCTGCTTAACTCGATCTAGAATAACAGGTACATGTTTTCTTTTTGGAAAATTCATAAAACTTATTGGTACTCGTTTGAGCATTGGAAACTATCGTTTTTTTTTATTTTGACAACTATGAATATGTTTAGATAGTAAATCGGTATCAGAAGATGATTTATAAATAAGTAACTCTTCATATTGATTATATAGAACATATTCTTCCATCATTTTACTTTCGTAAATGATAACTAAGACTATTCCGTATATCTGAAGATTTTGGTGTTACTATTGATTTGAAGATTTTCAATGACGAATTTTGTCTATCAAATAACTATCCAATTCCTTCTTTTGTTAAGATGATCCTCTTTTCAACTAAGCAAAAACGTTTAATTTATTAGGCATTGAATACTGAGAAAGTAAAGAATAGGAAATAACTGTACGTTTGCCTTTATTCTAAGAGTAGTTAATAGATAGCTAAAATCTTAATCGTTCACTTGTTCATGTACACAGAAGATACTAGATATTGGCGAAAAAAACTCGAGTCTGGATCTGGAGCTACAAAAATATAAATCCGCAGCTCCCTATAGGCTAACCTTCTATTTAGAGCTACAGTTAGTATTAGTTGTAGGGAAGATATCAGGCTACTGAATCTGTCATTAGGCAGCATCCCATGCTACAAGGTAGCTGAAGGATAGGAATATTCTCCTTTGACACTTTCAAGATGTATAAGGCGATTCGACTTCGATATATTCTGAAATTTTTAGCTTCATTTTGTTGAAATATTAAAGATATAAAATTTAAAAAAAAATATGATTTCGTCACGATTAAACAGGTTGCTTACCTTTTTTCTGGACAACTTTTCCCGTTTTATCAATATTTTTATTATCTTCAGCATTTTTTTGTTCTTGTTGTTTTTTCATATCTTCTTGTTTTTTTTTCAATTCTTCTTCTTTTTTTTTTGCTTGAGCTTCTGGTGTATCTTGTGGTAATTGTTTCGTTAATGAATCTTGAAATCTTAATATTGATAAAAGTGCTTCTAATTGTAATGTAACAACAAGTTTACTAAAATGAACATGAGCTTTATTCTCAATTCCATTATAATTTGACGTTAAAAATAATGGATTTTCTGTTGATGTATGAAGAAAATTGACACTAACTAATTTTTGATCTTCATTATTATTAGTATTTTGTTCTAATTGAGCTGATAATAAACGTAATTGTTGATTATCTTTACCAACAAATTGTGCATGATAGACAATTAAATTAGTTAATGATGCATCAAATTCCATATCAAATGTTTTTATTTTTGTTTTAGCAACAATTGATTCAAGTGTTATACGAAGAAAAGGTACATCTTCATTATTTTCTTTCATACTTTCATCAATATGTAAATCAATCTTTTATAATAAGAATAAAAAAAAAAAAAAATTATTTAAATGATTAATAAAAAGTAAATATTCTTTACTTTATCAAGTGTAAACATTGCTTCTAATTGTGTTAATTGACCTTCAAATTCTTTTTTTTTCTCATTTGTATCTGTATTTGTTTTTGGTTTATCTTTATTTTCTTCTGCTTCAGCTTTTTCTTTAGTTTTTTTAACTGGTGTCATTCCTTCAACTGCTTCTAATGTTTGTTCAGGATTACTCAATGACGATGGTACAAGTGTTGGCTAAAATTAATGTTTTTATTTTTATTGAATTTCAAAAATTCTATTAAACAAACTTCTGGTTCATTCGTTTGTGCAGCAATAGCTGGATGTTTCGATTCAGGCAATGGAACTGATTGAATATGATTCATTATTTGAAATAAACGTTTATCGGATACATGTAAATCTACACTAGGAAGATTTCCAGCAACTTTCCAACTAAAAAAAAATAAAAATTTAATTAGAAATTTTTTATTTAAGATAATCTCTTACGCAGGTAAAACAGCATCATCACTATAAATACATTTACCAACATCTAAATCAAGTTCCATTGGTTTAATTAAATGTATTTTTGTATTTTTTTCTTGACGAGCTTGTTCCCAGCTTTCATCTAAATTTTATTTAAAAAAAAAAAAATTGTTTTGTTATTTTTAATAGATTTCATTTTTTCTATTTTACTTTGATTCGCATAAATTAATTGAATATTTTCAAGTTTTAATTTAAATTGAGTGTAAGATTTTTCACGAACATCATCAATATCCTGTCATAAATAAAATTATAAGCATAAAAGAAAATCTAGGTTATATGAGTTTCGACCAGGTGCAAAATTTCGATGACTTGTCGGCTTAGACTCAAATTCCTCTGATTAATTGCTCTAAAAACCAGAAATCCTATAAAAAGTTGATACAGTCTGTAGTGCTTATCGGTATGCATTTTCAATAAAATCTAGTATCCAGTAGGACGACATAAGGCTGAACAGTCTTCTTTGTTCCTATTAGAAATGATGTAGTCTTTTAAGATAATTATTACTTGTGTACAACAAGCGTCAACATAAAAAGCGGAGTATTCAATAGAACTATGGAGTGATACTATTCTGATCCACTTTTAATTAATCAATATTTCTTCATAAATGTTGCCGAATTTTTCGACACTATCTTACCGAATAGATTCCTAGAACTATAGTTTGATCTAAATGTGTATTGCTGATAAGTATTTGGTTTTTAATGGTAATGCATACTGCTAAGCATTTTGGAGTATAGAAAGTATTCGTATAAATAAGGTTTGTTATTAAGATTATTGAGAGAAATTTGGGTCTAGTCCGAAATTCTAATCTTCCAAAAATCTTCTAGTTCTTACTTTTGCTTCTTTAGGTGAGATGACTTGTTCTCCACTATCACTTGGTTTTGTACTACGTTTTAATGTTAAATGACCAAAATCCATACAAACCGCTGCAACACCACTAGAAAAAATTAATAAATCAATAGATTAAAAAAAAAAAATTATGAAAAGAAAATATTTTCTTACTCTCGGTAAACTCCGTTTTCTGGCAGAAGAAAATAAGATGATTGAAGATCAATATCAATATCTAAAACTTTGATTTTTTCAATATTATGTTTCATTAATATAAAAGAACGATGTTTAACATCTGTATAAGTTGAATAAGCAGCTTGTTTAACACTAAAATAAATTTATTTTTGAATAGAAATTTATTTTTCAATTATTATTTACCCTTGAAGATTACGTTGAGTATCTTGTTCAAAACATTCAGATAATTTATTAATTGTTGGCTAAATACAAAAGAGTATTTTTTTTTTTGTTTTTGTTTTAAATTGTAGAGATAAAATTATATATTTACTGCATTGTATTTAATTTCAAGAGATTGTGAAACAACTTTAACACGATAATCTGATGATTTATCTAATGCATTTGTTTCAAATTCAACTTGTAATAATTTTTGTTGAATAGATGTTGATGATGATGATCGAGAAACAGGTTGAGCAAGTATAGGACGACTATTATTGGAAAGATCAGATTGGTTTAAATCTGTAGCCATACCAAAAACTTGAAATGAACCCAAATCAACAAAGACCCTAAATAAAACAGATTGATATTAACATAGATCTATTCTAATAACATACGCAATAGCTGATGATGCTGGTCTTCGTTTAAACACTAAACCAGTATCAGGTATGACTGCTCGAGCAATAGCTCGAAATCTAGAAAAAATAATAATAAGGATATTTTAAATAAAATATTTTTTCATATACTGAGCATCATCTTCATTAATTTTCGACCAAGCATTAACATCAAGCATGTTTAATCGAATAGCTAAATCAATATCGATATACTAAAACAAAACAATCAAAAATATATTATTATTTTTTCATTTGATATAAATAATATAAATTCACTTCTTCTGGATAAGTTGATGTAGAAGTATCTTCTCCTTCATAACCAATAGCATCATATAATTTTTTCTTTTCTTCTGGTGACATAACTTGTTCTATATCAAGTTCTAAAAAACAAAACAAAACAAGAATTTAACTCGATATAAATTAATAAAAATTTTAAAGATCAAACCTGGATTATCTTCTGGTTTATTTCCACCCCACCAGTTTGATACACTTCCCCACCAAGTTTTTGGTTCTTGATCTTTCTTTTTCTTTGCTTCAATTTCAGCACTACGACGAATATATGTTAAATTAAAAACATCAAGTTTTTTTTCTAATTCCTATTATTAAATAAATAAATCTTTATTTTGAATTCCTTTTATAATTTATGTTTTTTTTTTTTGTTACTTGTGCTCGTTGTTTTTGTTCAACTGTTGATTTTCCAAGTAACTCTTGAGAATGAAGTATACGATATTCTTTACAACGATCTAAATGTAGTTTAATATTTTCCCATTTATAACAATCAAATCTTGGTCGAACGTCTTCATTAATAATTGCTTCATATGCAAATTTCCATCTCAAAAATTAAATAAAAAATTATTATTTTTTTTCTTGTTGAATTAAATTTGAAAAAAAAAAACAACAAATTACCTTTTAGCACTTGGTTTATCTTGTATACCAGTATTAATACGATATTTGATATATTTTGATTGAACATTAAGATAATCTTGAAATTCAAGTAAATCGAGTACATCTAAATACTATTAAAAAACAAACAAATAAACGATTAAAATTAAAAAATATTTGTTTATTTTTTGTTATTTGAATTTACTTGATTACGATTGATATTTAAACTAATTTCATCTAAATCAACTTTAATATCAAACATTGGTCGTTTAAATTCTTCTTCACGTGGTTTCATTGCTAAAACAATCTTTGCTTTGATATTTAATGGTCGAAGAACTAAATATTAATTATTTTAAATAATATGAAAAAATAAATAAATAATTTACTATATGCTATATCAGTTGGTGCTGGTTGATTACTAATTGCTATTCTTTGTTTTAGATTTTTCTATATTCGAAAAAAAAATTAAATTAAATTAAAAAAAAAAACAAAGAAGAGAAAAATGTTTAACATACAAGAGCTTCATCTCTTGATAATCCAGATCGTGATTGAGCATCGGAATTCCAATAAATTGATAAACCACTTAAATCACCCAACTAGAAAGAAAAAAAAAACATATTTTTATGATATAATTCGTACTTTAATAGTAAACATATCGAGTTGTACAGCAGAGATGAGATTGGTTTAGTTTAAATTTCGAAAAATCTGAACTGATCCTATTTCTGTTGTACATTATTGTTTAGAATCTATTAAAATTCTATCCAAACTTTATTTTGATTTTTTAAATCAATATATGATTGTACAGGGCAGAGATGGGCAAAATCGCACCGCGCCTCCCCGCGCCGCTGCTCGCGCCTAGGCGCTACCCACATCTCTCTTTCTCTTTGCTCTACCAATCAGTTTCTCAAACTCCAGCGAATACCTGGATGCTCTAAGCATGCGCTCATCGACGCTCAGACTAGTGTAGCTTAGGCGTGAGCAGCGACGAGGGGAAGCGCGCGGAGGCGCGGTGCGATTTTGTCCATCTCTCGTACAGGGTGTACCCAAATTATAAAATCTCCTTTTATTTTTGAAGTTTTTCCACAAAAACGGACAGCTAGGTAAAATATAAATAGTGATTTGGATAGCCCTTGAAAATCTCTATCGAATACAGTA
>CAJNOL010002220.1:717-43486 GCA_905250125.1 Rotaria sordida | reverse complement strand
ATACACTTGACCGATATTTTTGTAGGAGATAGCCAAATCGGAATGATTTGAAGGAAGAGTTTTTTCTTTATTTTGATTTGCTTTGTCGTAAAATGAAGCCGCTTCTTCATATAACCCTTGGTCTCGTTTCACCCATTCAAGCTGATTATATATATATGCTTTATGACTGTCGTCAGATGTCTGTTCGAGTAGTGCAGTATATAATTCTTCAGCCTTGTAGAATTGACCTCTCTTAAGCAGCAGTGTACCCATTCGATACCACCCAGTGCTGCTGACCTCTTCTCGTATATGGTCGGTTAATTGACGAAGTTGTTGGTCATCATCTGAGGTAAGTTTAAGGTCCACTTGATAAAGTGGACTTTTATTGTCAAGTTTTTGAGCATCCCCAATTCGAAAAACAGTGTGCATAGAAAAGAGAATTTCCTCTTCGTCCGCAAAATCACTTAACTCTCGGATGGAGGCAAAAGGAGTCGACGAGACCGTGGGATCTATGGTCATTTGAAAAAGGATACCGACCATACCGGTTGTTCCTAGGACATCTTTGATGAAATCAAGCGAGACATCTCAATTTTTACTGGTAGATAGAAAATTGTTGAAAGATATAAGTCCACCTTTGTTTTTAGTGAGTTTTTCGAAGTCAGATGTCGACAATTCTTGCCCCAGATAAACAAGAAAGGTCTTCCCATGATATTGACTGATCTGTTTCTTATGTAATTGTTCGATTTGCCTGTGTACATCACAGAGATAAAAACCCATTCTAATAATTATGTCACCATCAAGCGTTCGTAATCCACGATTGAGCATTTTGTATCTTTTATTATATTTTTGCTTTGAATCAAAAGAATTATCAAATACTGAATAATATTGGAATGTCTGTCAGTTTAATATGAAGTCATTATCAATATAAAAATATGCTTTAATCTTCAATATAATCTTAGGTTATTATAGCAAATAGAACACATTTGTAAATTATTTGGTTTGAAAAAAGAAGAGGAAACAAAAAAGCTTACGACACTCGGTATTCCCAGGCGGTCACCCATCCAAGTACTAACCGAGCCCGACGTTGCTTAACTTCAGTGATCGGACGAGAACTGGTGTATTCAACGTGGTATGGCCGTAAGCAGCTTTCATATACAATTCTTTCAAATACATTCATTTATCCAATGATATAAAAATTTATTTAATGTGAAATACGTACACAATCATTTCGATTTAACAATGAAACAAGAATTTCTCACAGTAATGGACATTTTTGAATATCAATAAATAGAAAATTGAACAAGTCTATTGGTTCGATGATGTTCTAATTGAATTTGGCTATTCTCACAATTTAGTATTAGTGTTATTTCATCATCTATTTTAAAAATATTATCTTTCTTAACACATTGTTGTTTACCATTAATAATAATTCATTCAAGACCCTACTAACCATAAATCAATGATGAATGCATAATCCATGGTATTATTTCTTGCACGAAAAAAATCTGATATTTTGCTTGTTTTTTTTACAGTATTCTAGGTTTTTCCCCCACTTGGAATGGTACTGAAGGAAAAGTAAATAGTGCATTCGATAGAGCTCATTGAGTTCTATCTTGGTCTGCAGAGTTTAGTCTTTGATCCCAACTATGAGCGAATCCAGTTACGGAATACTCGAATCCAGACCCAAGATATCCTACGTCGTTCTTTATAACTGTTTCTCAAAAAGATTGTCGACATTCATGGCACATTGTAATACTATTTCTTGTATCTCACTTTTAATACATGGTCTCTTATCCATTAATGATGCTGCCATATTTTACACTGAAAAAACGAATTTATTAGCTTGCACTTCACTTCTAGATAGAAAGACAGAAATAATGACACCTATTATCATTAAAAAAAGAATGAAGAATGTTTTTTTTCGTTCTTATTTGTTTTTCGTAGACTAGAAGCAAAAATAATAGAGCATACATATATTTGATAGTGAACAAAAAAATCACAAAAACTGAGATATGTTCTCTGAATGATGTCAAGAATCATTGTTAATAAAAAAGAAAAAAAATGTGATAAAAATGAGTTGATTTTTCATGACAAGATTTCAACATCAAATGAAAAAAAAAGCGGATTTGAAATACTTTTTTCCTATAAAGAATGACGCTGTCTAATAGATTATTTCCGGTTATATTCTTATGTAAATAAATCTTTTCGCTTCCTATTTCATTGCCAATGTATGCTCATACAATTAATGAAAATCATTAATGACATCCGAACCTTACAAGATAGAATATAATCATTCGTGCAGAAGAAAAAAATCTAAATGAGCAAAAAAGAGATCGGAAAACGTTGCATCAAGAAGCAATCAACTAGATGATGTTATTTTATTTATTGATAAACTAAAGTAAAAATGACTCATATCAATATTATTAATTTTTTCATCACAATAATCAGCATATTCAAATTAATCCATAGTTCAAATTTAACATCAGATTTAAGAAATGTTTCAGCTATTCTTAATGATTTATTAAAAACTTATGATCGTTATCATCGACCATCATATGGAGGTTTGCATCTATTTTTTCATCATTATTATATTTTTATTCTTTTTGTATAATATCTTAAGGTAAACCAGATAAAGTTATTGTTGATATATATGTTCGTAGTATGAGTGGTATCAGTGAACTTAATATGGAATATTCATTTGATTGTTTTCTTCGACAACGATGGACTGATGCTCGTCTTATTTATAATACAACATCAGCTATGAATTATAAATCATTACCAGTTAGTATACAAATGTTTTCAAAAATTTGGAAACCTGATACATATTTTTATAATGGTCAACGATCTTATATTCATTCAGTACCTCATGTTAATCGTTTTTTTCGTATTGCAACTGATGGCAGTATACTTTATTCACAACGGTTAATATTTTTTTTTTCTAAATTAATTTTGATTAATTCTTTTTTCATCTTGTTTTTCATTTATATTTTGTAGTTTAACTATTCGAGCTTCATGTATAATGAATCTTCGAAATTTACCGCTTGATACACAACATTGTACTTTATTAATTGGTAGTTTTGCTTATGATAGTGAAGAAACAATATATGAATGGAATACGAAAAGTGCTGTTGACGTAGAACGTGATTTAATTATGAATCAATTTTCATTGATTGATGCAAGTGTTGGTACACAAATTCTCTTGAGAGATAATCGTAAGTTGATGATAATTCTATGAATATTAATATATATATAATTAAAATTTTGTTTTTTTATTAGTAGTTTTTCATAATCAGAATTGAAATATTTCAATTTACATATTATATAACATCTTCATAAAAAATCTTGTCAAATCTTTGATGTAAAAGGATTCGAGAATAAAAAGAACTGTTAATGAATAATTCTCTCTAGTTTTACAAGTTTATATTTTCTACATATTCTGAGCATGTTTATCATTGTTCAACAACTTTTCATATTGTCAAGTTTATTGAAGAGTCGTCAAACATATTCTTTTCTGAGATAGATATTAATGTCTTATAGCAATACAGTCCAAAATAGTAGTATGCTTATTCTATTTATAACTATACCAAAATTGTGTTGTTATTTATTTTTGCAAATAATCGATTTTGTTAGTTTATTAATTGAGATATCTAACAAAGTGACAAGTACTAAATATTAGATTTTCATAACGTTAAATTCAAGTTTATTTGAGAGTTTAAAAATTCGATCCAAATTCCTCTCATCTATCATCATAAAAAGCTTCATTTTTATGAATAATTGATCACTCTATAGTGCTTAGTGGTATTCATTTTCATTAAAAAATACTTATCAACAGCACACACGTAGATCAATCTACAGTTCTGGAGTCTAAAAGGATCAAAGCAGACTGGTCAGCAGGATCATATTTTATTGAAAATACACGCCGCTAAATGCTACGAAGTGTACCAAGTTTTTATACTAGGATTTCGAATTTTTAGGAAAATTAATAAGAGAAATTTGAGCTCGGTCCGAAATTCATGTAACCGATTTATTTTTCTCGTTAGTAAAGTAATTGAAGGAATTCATTCTTTTTGACAGATACTAGAGAATTTTTCATCTATTGATATATCAACTAATCACTTGTTATTCTGGAACAATAAATCTATGATGTTCTATTGTACTTTTTTTTTCATTTCTATTTTGATTGGAAAAATTTCTCGAAGCTACGAGTTTTTAAAAATTAAAATTGATTTCAATTGTTTTTAATTTCAATCTTCAATAATTTTGCAATTGAAAACATTAAAAACTAGGCACATTTGTACAATTCTATATATAAATTAAACTTTCATATTTTCAATTATTCAAAATGTCTTCTATCACATTTGTTATATTATTCCTATACTCGAGACAAGAATATTTCTATATAGGAACTCGATCAATAATATACGTTGTATTTGCACTTCGTCGTCATGTGGGTTATTTTTTAATTCAATTATATATACCATGTGTACTCATTGTATTTTTATCATGGGTTGGTCTTTGGTTAAATCGTGAAGCAACGAATGATCGTATTAATTTAGGTAGAAATCTTTTTTCCTTTATATATAAATTTTTTTTAATTATATATTTTTCTGTTTTCGTTTAGGTGTAACAACAGTCTTAACACTTATATTTATTATAATTGAAGGAAAAAAAGATCTACCACAAGTTTCATATATTACAGCACTTGATTGTTTTTTAGCTGTTTGTTTTATTTTTGTTTTTTCAACATTATTCGAATTTGCATTTGTTCATTATTATACAAAAGCACGAACAGGTGATCTTAATGAAAATATGCGTGAATTAGAAGATTATATTATTCAAGTATGGAATTTAAATTTTTATAATTAAAAATATTTGTTTATGTTTATTTTATATTTTTATAGAATGATGATTCAGATCCAAATGATAATGAATTGACCAGTAGTGATATTCATTTAGTTTATCGACCATCAATAATAATAAGATCATCATCGATAAAGATAACACAAAAAAAAAGTGTAAAAAAATGTTGTCGAAATTTTTATTGTAAACCAGCATATTCAACATTTCAAGGACGAGCTTTAAAAAATATTTTTTATATGAATAGTGTAAGTAAAATTGATATTCTTGCACGAATTCTTTATCCACTAACATTTTTTATATTTAATTTAATTTATTGGATTTATTATTTATATGCTAGTCAACAACAATCAAAAAGAGAAACAAAATAAAAGAACAAAAACAAAAGAATGAAAATATTGAATTTTGATTTATTATATTATAATAAATTAAATAAATAAAAAAAATTATTTAAGTAGTATTCAAATATTTTGAACTTTGTTTGATTGTAATATTTTCATTTAGACGAAAATTGAAAATATTAATAAATAATTGAAGGAAATAAAAATTTCTTTCTTTTACTACAAAATCAAAATTAGACAAACATTTTGTCCCCAAAAACAGTTACATGAATAATGAATATGAAAAGTTTAATATTAATGTGCATTATATTAAGAAAAGATTCTAAAATATTTTTCTTGATATCTTTCAGAGATATAATGATGTTTCGAAAAAAGTGATATACATTCAATGATTAGTAGAATTAGCATTTATTTTGAAAGATAAATACTTTAACTGATTACGACAATTCTTATCATGTAATAAAAGATGTAGATCTTGAACTATTTTTTGATGTTAAATAATTTTTATATTGTTATCTTTTGTTTTTAAATGAAAAGTCTATTCTTGTCTGTCAATTCATGCTAATTAAAGAAAATAAAGAAATATTTTTTTTTTCTAATGATAGTGTCTGATGCTTGCGCCGGGATTAAAGAACAATGAATGTTATCTCAATAACTCGACAATGGAAAGAACTAGCGACTTGCACTTTTCAACAATCGACAGAGAAGAATTCCGGACGTCTTTTTCTGTGATAATAGATAACATAAAATTTTTAAAAATGCATGAAAACTGTGCTTCATTTCAAGTAAATTTTGGTTTTGACATGTGCTTGAGATAGACGGATTGTAGATCTATAGTTTAAGGTACGATTCAGATGATTATCTTCTTACATCTCAATGTTGAGCAAACAAAACTTTGTACAAATAAAGTTTTCAATGGGACTAGTTCATTGTGAAAGTTTCAGTTTCTTTTGGTATTTCCTATCCTGACATACGAATATTGAAAATTCTGTTATGTGAAAAGGCAAACTTTGTTCTTATGTCCATATTTCAGGATAGGAAATACTAGAAAATCTGAAACATTCACAATGAACTAGTCCCATTGAAAACTTTATTTGTTCAAAGTTGGAGCTCAAAAGTCGATTTTAAAGATGACCTGAACGGGACCACAGCATTTTGTTGAAAAACTCAGTAAAATGACCATAACTCAAGAAGAAAGATTCATGAACACGAATCATTTTTAGATATTTTCTAGTCTCAATAGGGCATATCTAATGAGGTAAGACTCATCTGAAAAGCGATTTATCACCTAACGAGGTTTCCTTGTAAGACAACTCGATTCTATGGTTGGCCTTGTGTATACGCATTTGTTGGATACCCGATATCAAAGAAAAAATATACCCGTTTAAATTGAAATTGTGGGCGGATGTAGGATGGGATGTGGAAGTGGATGAAAAGAAGACCGACATCCATTCTAAAGGAACATAGAACTTTGTAACAACGTATTATTAGTGATATCTATCTCAATAATCAAATTCTGCAAGATAATATAAACTCAAGTGGAGTCAATTCAATCTTCTACTGACAGTAGAATTAATAAGCCAGAAAGAAAAATTACCTTCTAAAAATGCGTTAATTTCAATTATTTTCTATGCATGCCATTATCTTTTTCTTACAATAAAGCTTAATATAAGTTGATGCTACTCTTACATCGAACTATAACATTTTACATCTCAAATGCTTCGTCATAAAATTATTTATGTTGAATAAAAAAATAGTTTTCATAATATAAAATGATCAAGAAAAGACTAATATATAATCATCAATTTGTATGAATAATTGAAATTTTTTGAATAGATACAATCTCAACAAAATTGTTAAAAGTCAGTATGTTATTACAAAAAAAAAGAACCTACAATTAATTGTAAAAATAACTTTTTATAAAAGAAAGTTGTTTGAACTTATAGTGAAACAGAATCGATAATCTTGATGTCTTTAATTGAGATACTATTAACATATAAAGAGATAATTTGAATAAAAAAATATATGGTAGAGATATATACTCAAAAGAAGAAATCTCAAACATCATCAAATAAATAATTCGGTATGAATTCAAAATATGTATTTTTTCTTTATTTATTTGATAAAAGCATTTTACACGAACAAAAAAAAGTATATTATCGACTGAACTCAATTACCTTCAAATCTAAGGAAAGATCAGTATACAATATTCATGTTGTTAAATAGAGAAAAATCTTCTGGAGTTGAAAGAGTATTATGGCTATTTGTAGACGTTTTGAAGCTGTACTGGATTACATACAGAATAGTTTCGATCTTTTCCACAGAAAAAAAATAATTGAAATATTAGTAATCCTAATATGAAAGTTACTAAATCAATTAAACTGCTAAAACTTATTAGAGAGATTATTATTAAATCATCGTTAATTGAACAGTCGTGCATTATGAAAAGAAAAATCAATAAAATACTCCTCCATTCTCAATTTCAATCTAGAAATAAAACTTCGGCGTTGCCTGACTATAATTAAATTCTCAAAAATGTCAAATACTAATTTTGATAGATGAGAATGAGAATGAAATAAGCTATTCAAAATAGTCTAAGTATGTTGCTTATTAGCACATGATCGCATGCAAAAATGTAAAAATTCTTTTTTTCTTCTCTATTGCATGTCAATCTTTTAACATACTATTTTCCATGTAATAACTTAGCTATTTGCTCCTGGTTTTTATATTGCTTTACTAGTTGAGAGATACTATTTTTAAATGAAAATACTTCTTTCATTCATGAATATAAAATTGCTCCATTTTTTTTAAAAAGCATTTTAAAGATATGCAGTCATTCTTAAATAAAATCTTTGACCTTATAAATTATTGACATAATTCATAGAATAATGTTCTGAAGAAGAAAAAAAAATCTTCTAGAAACTTTTTATCTGTCTGATATATAATAACAAGAAAGTATAGATTTCTATTAATATAAGTCATATATTTTTCTTAGAACGACATAAATATTCACAAGTCTCTGATGAACGTCTCTTTGTTTTTTTCTCATTAAAATCATATGATGAGAATAGAATCCAAATTGATATTTGATAAAGATGTCTTTAGTTGTTACTTTCCTAAAGTTTATAATTATATATAAAATAACAAAATAAATTTCACCTTTCATCATTCTAGTATAATGGCTTATAATGGTACACAAACTTCATTGATTTTATTTGTTTTTAATGAAACAATTAAAAATAATGATTACAATCGATTCAATTGTTCGATTAATCCAACAGTAGCAGTTTTAATTTCATTTCATATTGGTCGTATATTATCTATACTTTGTATTATATTTGGTATCATTGGAAATCTTACACTTATTTTAATTATTTTTCGTTCATCATTTTATTATTTTTCATATGGTTTAATTCTTTTATTTATTTCAACATTTGATATAATTCGTCTTATATCAACTATTTTTTATTATTTAATTCAAGCTAATATAATTTCATTAAATTTAATAACTTTAACAATTTATATAACATTATATCGTTATCCAAAAATTATTACAAATTGGTTAAAAGTATTTTTAGCTATTGAAAGATTTATTGCTGTTAAATATTGGGTTGCACATCGTTATAATATTAATTCAAATAATTCAAAAAGAATTCATCGTACACGACAAAGAAAAATTTTATTATTAATTCTTATTTTATTTCTATGTTGTTTAATAAGTCAACATCCAAATTTAATTCCATCTCGTTATATATCGACACGTATTTGTTTAACTCGTTTACTTATTATTAGTACACCAAATCCATATTTTTATTATGGTAATTATGTATTTAATGGTTTCTTATACTCTCTAATTAGTTATATTATTCTTGATGACGTCTTACCAATAATGACATTAATTATATTTAACACAATTCTTCTATATGAATTAAGACGTCTACCAGCATTAACAAGTAAAAAATTAGCTGAATCAATATTTATTCTTTTCTTTCTAACAATATTTTCAATATTTATTCTACCAAGATCATTTCTTGTTATTATTAATCTATATGTTGATCAAAAATATTTTAATGATACAATTATGTCAGTAGTATTTCATACATGTCAAGGTATCCTATCTATATATATTACGATAAATATTTGATTTATAATTTTCAATTTTTGTTTTTTAGGTCTTGAAATGTTTAATCACGTAATAACTGGTTATGCTTGTTTTTTAAGTTGTCGTCATTTACGTAAAAATTTAATTCAGAATATTGGAATTTTATTTGTAAAATTTCGACAAAAACGTAATTCATTGAAATCAACTACAATCGAACTAGCTACGATATCTGAAAAATAATAATAACCTTTATTGAATCTTGTAAAAATAAATATTTGAACATCAATTCTCTGACTTTTATTTTACTATTTTCAATTTCTCGATTGTACAATGATTAGTGAGAAGAGCTATATAATTTACAATTTCTTTTTCTTTTAACATTTATCTATCTTCTGTAACAGACTTATTAAACATAAAGGTCAAATATATATATGTTTATATATAAAATATGTTGCTCTTTGATAAAGAATGAATGAATATACAAATCAAAAAAATTGTCTTCGTAAAAACGAAAAAAAAAAAAGTGATGAATTCAAATAAACTAGTATATATTGGATCAATTGTATCTATAGCAATTGTTTTATTTATTGGTGGACTTCTTATCGGTCGTTTTGCTATTCCAAGATCATCTAATACTATTGATACATATAATTTATCAATAGTAAATCAACGAACTGAAGAAGAACGAAAAATAATATGGAATAATTTGAAACAACAATTTCTTAATCTTGTTAATGCACAAGAAATAGAAAAAAATCTTTAGTGAGAAAAAGTTTTGTTCTTTTTTTTTTTTCTATTGAAAGACTTAATTAATATTAATTGAATATAGTAATTTTACTCGACATACTCATTTGGCTGGAACAGATGATGATCGTAATGAAGCTGAATCAATCGCTACAAAATGGCGTGAATATGGATTAGATGTTACTATACATCCATATGATGTCTTACTTTCATATCCAAATCCTATTCAACCAAATATGTAAGTATATTTTTATATTAATTTTATGAAACTTACTAATTATAAATTAAATATAATTTTTTTCTTTATAGTATATCAATTCGAGATCAAAATAATAATTCAATATTTCAATCAAATGGAAATGAACTAATGTTTAATGAAGACGATAAATCATTACCATTTAATAATATAGTACGACCATTTCTTGCTTATACTCCAAATGGAACTGTACAAAGTCGAAAATTATTTTATATAAATTATTGTACTACAGACGATTTTCAATTTATAGAAACTATTATTGATAAAAATGACTTAAATGGAAGTATAATTATATGTCGATTTGGAAAAATTTTTCGTGGAAATAAAGTAAAATATACCAAAAAAAAAAAATAATAATAATAAGAGAATTTTTATATTTTATCTTTTTTTTTTTATTAGATTGGTAATGCTGAAAAATATGGTATAATTGGAGTCATTCTATATAGTGATCCAATTGATTTTGCACGAAATTCAACTAGATCTAATTCAACATATCCAAATTCAATTTATATGCCAGACATGGGACAACAACGTGGTTCAGCATTAATTTTATCTGGAGATCCATTAACAAAACATTATCCTGCTAAAGGTGTTTATTTGAATCTAATACTACTAATATGATATTTTATTAATTATCTATTTACTTAAGATTACATGTATAGAGTTCCGATAGATAATAATCCATGGTTACCAAAGATTGTTGCTCAACAGATTGGTTATAAAGAAGCAAGAGAAATATTAATGTAAGTTCAAAGTGCAAAATTCTTTTTACATTGATAATCTTTGTTTTTGCAAAAGAACACAAACTTTGAATATGAGAACCTCTCTTATCATAAAAACTGTCACAGTAGAACAAATCTTTTTCATTTTGTTTTTGTTTTCAAGTTTTATGTCTTCTGCTATAATTGATAAAATTCAGAAATAATCATTCGTTCTCTTCTCAATTATCAAATTGTAACTATGAAGAGAAAGTCGATTGGATGAAAAGTTCATTCGATGCAATTATGTAGAATTTGCAAACATACTGAATTTCAACATATCAATCATAGGTCAGAACAGCTTGCGTAAATCATAATGATGCAAGTATACTATTGCATAATTGTTCCAAGATATCATTGAAAAATACTCACCTAAATGTAGTTCATTGCTAAATGACACTGAAGTTGATATACATAATATTTAAAGTATCTGACGAATATCAGAACATACGAGATAGATCAAAAGTTTTGAGACAAAATGTTGTTTTTTTTTGGAAATGTTTGAGAATAAATTTGAAGGGAAACAGTTGTGTTAATAGATCCATAGACAGAGAATGTGATCGTATCTTGTTTGAAATTGTTTTCATGATGCTCTTCAGCAATTTTTTCTCTTAGCAATCTGACGTAGAAATATGTTCATTTTGTTTAGGTCTCATTTCCTTCTGTTTGACTGCATCACGCTTTAAAAATTTTTTGGATCAATACTTGAAGAACAGATGTTCTTCTCAGCAAATGATAATCTCTATTCCATATATTCTACTAGGAATTTTTTTCACAGCATGGTAGCCGAGATTGTGCTCTTCGAAGTAATCCTCTGGAAGTGAACGAGTGTATTTTGTGAATCTAAGAATCAAGAAATCGCAAAAAAAAAATGTCACTGTGTCTCTTGTCAACATTTTCATTGTTAATAGAAGCATTATGAAAAAGTAATCATCAGGATATTATTCTGTAGACGAATATTTGCTCTTTCTTTCGATGTAGTTGAAATAAATTTTACTTCTATCCTATACAGTTCTTTTGTGCTTTGAAAGCAGTGCAAACTTTATTTTGAAGCCATCCATAGATTCATTCATAATTTCTAAAATATGAGTCATACAAAAATTCCAAACCTAGATTTGGAAATAGCATGAAATTCTAATGTAAAATTTCTGCTGACCCTCTGAATTGGTCGAAAAATGAAGAAAGATTGTGTCTCAGAAATTTTCGACTCATCCGTTAGTAATCATTATAGACAATCATTTTTTCTTTTTCTTCTTTTAGTCGAATGACAGGAATATCAGTTCTATCCAATTGGACTGGTGGTCTTGATCAAGTGAACTATGTCTATGGTGGTTTATTATTAGATGATTTGTAAATATAAATTGTTGTTCTTTAAAATCAAAATTTTTTTTCAAAAATTTATAATGATAGATCAATACAAATATCATCATACAATACATTACAAATTCGACGAATACATCATGTGATTGGAACAATTACTGGTCATATTGAACCAGGTTTTGTTTGATCTTTAGTTGTTTTTTTGTTCTAATTGAGAATTTTCTTTTTTCTTTTTTGTATCAGATCGTTATGTACTTATTGGAGCTCATTTTGATGCTTGGAATTTTGGAGCTATTGACGATGGATCTGGTATAGCTGTTAATCATGAATTAGTACGTGTATTTAGAACGTTAGTAAGATCGAGTAAGTCATTAAACATTATCGAATATATTTATTATTTACTCATATTTAGATTGGAAACCAAGACGAAGTTTAATGTTCTGTGCATGGACTGCTGAAGTAAATAATTTAATTTTAAAAAAAAAACATTATATTTATTCATTTTAGGAATATGGAATTGTTGGTTCAATGGAATTTGTTGAAGTAAGAAAGAAAATATAGATATATTTTTTTTCTTTGAATTCTTATATCCATTATCTTACAAAAGGAATATGCCAAAATATTAGGTTCACGTGTTGTTTCATATCTTAACATGGATGTTGCTGTTACAGGTAAAAAAAATATATATATTGTTCATTTATTTTTATTATATTTTCCTACAGGTAGTGAATTAATGATAATGGAAATGTCTCCATTACTTTATGATTTTGCTATTAAAATATCTAAACAAGTATGTATGATATTTATTCGAAAAACAGAACAAGTTTTTTGTTTTTAATCTAAGGTAAAAGCACCATATGTTAATGAAACAATTTATGAACAATGGATACGTATTAATAATGGGAATCATAATGTTGGTGAAAAATTTTTGTAAGTTAATTTTAATAAGATTAGATATTATAAGAGTTTATCATTTATTTAGCACAATGGGACTTAGTGCTATTTCAGATTTTGCTGGTTTTAATCAAATTGTTGGAAGTTCAAATATTGCAATGACTTATTTAAATAAAGTTTGTTTGTAGAAAAAGAAAAACTTCTTTTTCGTTTTTCTAAAATGAAGATTTTTCTTTAGAGTGATCTCAAAAATGCTGGTGCTTATCCATTATATCATACTCAATATGAAACTTTTCGATTAGTTAAAAAGTTTGTTGATCCTGAATTTCAAGTAAATTAATATTTAATATATTTTTTTAAAATTTTATTGCCAGTTTTAACGATATTTTCTTTTAAATAACAGATGATGCAAAAGTTTTGCATTACTCTTGTTTTCAGTATAGCATGACAATATCTCGTCGTAGAGATTTGACAGTTTTCTTGTTAGAAAAAGCAAAGTATCTACTACAAAGTTGTGTAAAAATATTCGGTTCAAAATACTTATCGAAAGCTAAAAAATTTAAGAACATGCTTGATTGGAAAAGTTCTCTGCATGCTTCTGGATTTTAGAAGAAAACTTCTATCTACTAAGAAAGTTGGTCTTATTTTTCATCTTTTTCCCTATTTTTCTAATGCTCTTGTGCTGGTGAAAAGTATTCACAGCTAATACATGATTTTGAAAAATAAGACTTTTTCCAACGATCAAAGTTTAGTGAGCCCTTCGCAAAAGCATATTATATAAAACAGAAGGAAAAACTTTCGGCGGGGGTTGTAGAATTAAAAATCGAGTTTTTAATAAAATTGTTTCCTATGGAACTTGTGATTTTGTAACGTGAATATTTTGATACCACTATGAAGCTCACATATAGCATGCTTAAAAATTTCAAAAGTCGAGTACAAGATAAACCGATCAAATACAGTTCTCATCACTCACTTTGCATGAAGTTTTGTTCGGTAAGTATTTTGAATCGAATATTTTTAGACAGCTTTGTAATAAAGACTTTATTCTTTCTAATATCGTTATTCTTGAAGATGAATATAAGAGAGAGATTTTTTGTTTTTATAGGCTCATCAAGCAATTGCTCGAGTAATTGGTTTATCAGCATTAACTTTGACTGATATTGACTTACTTCCATATAATCCTGCAAGATATCATCAAGCACTTGTCAGTTTATTGAATTTAACAAAATCTATTGCACCCAAATCAATCAATTTTAGTAAGTTTATACAAAATTTTTTGTTATATTTGTAAAAATTTGATAAATATTAGCATCATTACAAAATGCAATTGATCAATTTAAAATTGTTGCTGATCAATTCAATCAACGAATTCAAACAACACTTGATAAATCAAAGTAGGATTTTTATCTGTGATAATCTTCTAAGAAGTGTCTACTTTTTCATATCGACTATATCTATGACACATATTTGTATTATATTAAACAAGAATATCATACACACACACACAAAAGAAATGATCAGAATAATCTCTATGAGATTAAAATATGTAAAACGATGGAGTTGCTTAGATTGTCAAAGAGACAAATGACAAGATATCTTTCGGGTTTGTCATGAAAGAAGATATTTTATAGTTGTACTATGTTACAATAATACAAATATTTCATTTTACATCAACATCCTTCTTTTAGTTCTGAAATTACAAACAGCATTTCATTTCTTGTTGTCATGAACACTAAGAGTTCTTTTTTCACTTATAGTTTGAAGGAATTATTGAAAGACAAATTCATATTAACAGTACGAGAAAAAAATCAGTTTTATCTCTCTCTCTCTCTGGTTCAAATTTTACAAAAATTAACGGCGTTGAATTTTTTTTCCATACATATCACCGAAGAACAGATTGAGACATATTCTCTTACGAAATCAGTTAATACAAAAACATCGAAAATAGTTAATCTATATATGAATACATATTATAGTCCAATACAACTCCGAATAGTCAATGATCAATTGATGCAACTCGAACGAGCATTTCAAAATCCATTAGGTAGTAGTATTGAACAAGCTGATCTTAAGTAAGTCATCAAATAAAATATATAAAAACTTCGATGAATAATATTTAATATGTAGACATACAATATATGCACCGAGTCGAACAAATCGATATAATGCTCGTGGTTTTCCAAGTATAACTGATGCTATTGAAGATCATAATATAACAAACATTCAACAACAAATTTCAATAGTTACATATTTTATTCATTCGGCAATAAGTGTTCTTCATCAACCAAATAAAATTCAAGCAACATCATGAAATACAAAAAAAGCTAATAAAAAAATACTGAACATTTTCTTTTGTGGTTTTTTTCCGATTTTTCTTATTTTTTGTACATAAATATCTAGAAGAAAAAATTTTATTAAAATTATATATTTAATCTGTTTTTTCTGTACAAAAAAAAAACAATACAATAAAATACAAATATATTACATTGAAATTACAAAATATATAATAAATAATTTTAAATAATTGTCTGTTTTTTTTCCGAATAATGATTGACTATATAATTCTAATTTCGATTGTTTTCATATTAATTTAGAAGAAATTTCTAATTTATTATATTTTTATCGATAATTTTTGTTGTTTATGTTTATAAAAAATAGTTTTTGATTTAATTAATCGATATTTTATTTTATTAAAGAAAATTTGACTTTGATTTAAAAGATATTCTTTACATATTTGATATTTTAATTGAATTAATTGAAATAATTTTATCAATAAACTTTGATATAATAAAAATACACGACGATTACATACATAAACAACAAATATAAATAAACCGGGTGTTGCATTAAGAAGTATAAATAAATATTTAAATATAATAACAAGATAATATTGAAAACCTTGTTGATTATCAGGTAAAGCAAATAAAATAAAACCAATTGTCCAACCAAAACCAGTTAAAACAGCCATACGCATATAAATTTTTACATCATGTTCACCAGGTATAATTTGTTTTTTTTGTTGAAATTTACGTGCGACTTGTACACGAACTTGAAAAAACAAAAGAAAAAAACCTTATTTAAGATAAAACGAAAAAGTTAAGATTAAAATTTTTGTTTTACTGGATTTTAAAGTTCGACGAATATTTCGTATAGTTAATGCATAAAATATAAAATTAATAACGAGAATAATTGCTATAGGAACACCGAATAATAAAAAACGCATCAATGCTGATTCAATCCAACAACCTAAACATATTACAGAATACATTTAATTTGTTATATTAATTGTTAGAAGAACTTTTCTTCAATCACAAAATGAAATTCACTCAACATACAGAAATATCAAAGATGGACTACTAATCTTCGTGAATTCTACTTGTTACTCTATTCTGGCTTTTTAGAAAAGTAATTATACATAGTGAGAGCTCTTGAAATGCTCTATCGCTCTGTATATTCAGGTCTGACTTGAACTTATTTGCTGAAAAATATTTCGAACATTGTCAATACGAATGAGGGTGTCTTCACTGTTTTCAAAATATTTTTTCAGTAAATAAATGCAAGTCAACACTTAAATATACAGGGTAATAGAGAATTCCGAGCTCTGTCAGAATATATAATTACTTGCCTTAAAATGCAGGTTTATATTGGCGATATAATTCTACTGATTCAAACGCTCAGAACTTATGTGCCAATGTGATATTTATTCAATTAAAGTTTTCTGATAACACAAAAACAATGAATAGATTTTATTGTATAAACAAAGACAAGTATACCTTACGTCTATTTTTGGCATAATTTCAATTCTTTCTAGCGATTTGCAAATGTCAAGAGGATCACATTGTTCGTATTACGATAATTAAAGTAATTGAGTTTTCGTACAATGGCCTTGATTTAGTTCGTAAACTTATATTTTTTGGAACGTCTACATCATTGTTAGAGTAAAAAACTAGAGCATCTGATGCATTTTGTATTTTAGCTCTCTCTCTCTCTCTAAGTCAACTATTACGGATCGAGAGAATCTTTTACTTTAACTATTGTAGAGAATTTCACGACGCATTGTTTAAAAAAAATTCAAATTTTTATGATTTGACTTTGCTGAGATATTGAAAAATACCGATTTTGCAATAATTTTGCCTCGTCCGGTATATATTATTTGCTTTGTAAATTATATTTTGATTCTTATCCGAGTCAACAATATTCTTAACTAATTGACAATTTGGAATAAGACAATGTAAAAGGAAAGTTTTCATCAATCTTGAACAATACCTACACTTTATTGAGAAATAATAATGTAGCTGAAAAAATGTTTAGTGATCAAAAATACTTTCATTCAATTTTTATCTTCTTCAAATTAGTTAATAATAGTTTACCTTGTAAAGGTGCATCATGTTTTGTATGAAAACAAACATCATAACATCCACGAAAAAATCTTCCATAACATGGTTTTAATCGTGTATTTTTTATATCTAATAAAATTCCAATTAAAACAATAATAACTGGCATACCCCATGCATATAAAGCATAATATGGTAAACGTTCACGAATTTCATAAATATAAATTGAATAACCATTATGAAATGTTTTCCATAGATCAAATGCCATAATATTCATCCAAAAAAAAACTTGCCAAAAAGAAAAAATGTATACCTAATGCAAATAATAAACAAATACTTGGTCTTGTCATTATAAATAAACTTTGTAATAAAAATAAAATTTCAGCTAATATTAATGCTATTATTAAATTCATTATATTACATCCAGGTAAATTACGTAATGAAGAAAATAATATAAATGTAATTAATGTTATTAATAATGCACATATTGAAAGAAATATTGCTATTGTTGATAAAAATCCAGGTGCTTTATCAAAAAAATCGAATTTTTTTCTATTTGTTGTACTATTATGTATATCATGTTTACATACAACAATATATAAATCTGAACGAAATTCATCATAACGATATTCACGATTTGTGTATAAACGACCAGTACGTTTAATTCTTATTGAAAAATTTGTATATTGAATTACTTCACAAAGTGCTATACGCATAACAAGACTATCTGGACAACGATCAACTATTCGAGGTCGACGATTACAAACTAATATCATTTTTACTGTTGAAGTTGAATTTGATTTTGAAACTTCTTGTGACTAAATATTTAGAAGAGATAATTCAAAAAACAAACAAACAAACAAACGAAAAATTACCATTTTCTGTCGTTGTTGATGTGTTAATGTTGAAACCATAAATGAATAAGTATAATCTCCACTTTCATATGTTGTTTCAAGTTCAGGTACATCAACAACATAATCAATTTCACCATCAGATCTTATACGTCTACGTATAATACCAGTATTTGTTGGATACATTTTATCAGGTTCACTACAAAATTCTTCTCGAGTTTTATTTTTATCTGATATAATCGATATTTTTTCAATTTTAATTGAATATTTTTCACATAAATCCATTATATAATGAAATTCTGATGCAAGTAAAACAAGTGTTACAACATGTAAACCTGTTAGTGTATCATTTGATGTTTCATTTCGATCAATAATAGAAAAATTCAAATTTACAAATATTGATTGATTATTAAAAAGTTGTTCATTAATACGATCAGATAATAATGAATTTGAATCAATGATATTTGTGTTATTATGTTTTTCAGAAATATTACTCGTTGCTTTTAGATTAATATTTGATGAATTTTGTAAAACTTTATCATGATTTTGTTTGAGATTGTATTTAATATTAGTAATACGTTTATAATCGATATCAAGATAACCTAAATAAATAAAGATCATATAGAACTTTTGATGATATTCATATGAATGATTTTTTCAAAGCCTTATATAAATTCTATTGAATCTTCTGTTATCACAAATTGAATTTAAATGTAAATTGATCATTTTTAAGAAAATAAATAAAAATTATTTGTTATGATTATTCAGATTTTCTATAAGTTTCATTCTTCAGCTTTATATATCATAATATACAACCGTAATTTTGTATAAAACTATGTTAATCTATTTTAATCAAAAAGATTTGAAAACGTCTTGTCTAATCTCTTAATACTACTTGATGTTAGATTTGTCGCTTATGAAAGTTATGATTTCTCATAGAGTCAAAGATGATTTGACAAGACGTACAAACATTAAATTACTATCCTAATGAAAATATTTTTTTAAATCTTATTATTAGTGAAAGTCAATGTTTCAATTCTCTCTAAATATAAACTTACCACGAAGTGTATTATGAAACATTTTAGCCCAATCATCAGTACATGTTTCATTCATTTGACTATGAAGACGTTTCGAAAAATTTCCTTTTTCATTTTCATTACGATATGTTGGTAAAATAAAAAGTGTTACAGATAAATCAATATCACTCATTCGTTTATAAATATTTATCGTATTTTTATTTTCATCTGGTATACATGTGGTTCCATTAAATTTATAATTAATTTCTTGACAGTAAATATCACGACATCGACCAGTAGCTGGATCAAATAATTGTCCATATTTACAGAGTCCATAGTCCGAGTAAACAACCTCTGATCCTATTGGAAAAAAAGAGGGAAAAAATAATAAATATTTATATTAGAATCGGATGACTATTATTTCAAGTTAAATGTTGTTTTTTTTCTTCATATTCATTACCTTGTATAATTTGTAATGAAGTCGTTCCATCATATTTAAAATTCATTAGTAATGTAAGAGATTGTGGTATTCTAGTACGACTTTGATATTGCTTGAATTTCAAGTCAACAATACTATTATTAGAGTTGACTATTGTATTCTGATTGGAAACCTATATGAAACGATAATAAGAAAGTTTATATGTAAAAATTAAGAAGAGCTTGCCTCATTCAATTGATTTGTTAAAATGAAAGAAATTTCAAATAGAAACACATAAATAACTTTAATCATCATCATTATTATTGCATATCAACTGATCAGAAAAATGCACGATTCTATCGAACACGGGTTTTTTTTTGTGTCTTTGTCTCTCACTTGAGAAAGTCTGTTGTCAATATTAAAAAAAAACACCTTGGATAGCAAGTACGGGAATTCAAACAGATGTTTGATGCATAATACATTATGGAATGATTCGTTTTTCTTTTATATATATTTTTTATCAACATGAAGTCACGCTTTCAAAGACTAAATACATTTTAAGATCAAAAGGCAAGAAATAAAAATAAATAGTTCGAAGTTGATTCTCAAATAAATAAAAAATTAAAATTACTAAAGAATAATCATTTGATTTAATAATTTTTATTTTTGACAAATAGACATTGGAAGGAGGAGAAGGAATAGAGATGATTGAGTCTAATTTTAAAATGTCAGTCTTATTATAGCGTTGTTTCCTGAACACGCTAAACATTGTCATTCTTAGAAAGAAAAACAAATCATAATTTAACCTACATTTTAACACGAAAAATAGTTCTTCTTTTTGCACTCAACATATGAATTTAACATTCATTTTCTAGAATCCTACAAAATCAATAGACATCATTGTGAATCAGTAGGAAGTGATACTGTTTTATCTCCCCAATGATATTGCACTATAATTAGTAATTATGAAAGCATTATTTTTTATAATCTTCAAATAACAAATTAACATATTTAAATGAATACAATTATCTTGTAATTAATGACATTATTCAATGAAAAACAAAATAACAGTTAATCTATTTGTACTTATTACAGATACTAGAGAATTTTATGGTATTTAATAAAATTATAGTTTCAAATAGATTCATCAACTAGAACGATCATGTATCAGTAATTTCTTGATTTTCTTTTTATATCAATAAAAAAATCAAAAAAGCAGAATTCACATTTTATCGAAACCCAAAATTGTAGAACAAATCATTCTCTATTAAATAAGATGTTGAAGAAGTTTTATAAGATTTAAAGTTTAGTATTACGAAGAAATTCAAGTAAAATTGAATTCAAAATTGTTTATTAGAGTTGTATGTACAATTACCATCAATACTGTTTTGTAAACTTCTTCTTAAAATAGAAAATCCTAGATCTTCTATTGTGTGTCATTTATTTCCATAATTTTTAATTAAAAGGATTTGTTTTTAGAAAACTAAAAACGATTTTGAGGATTTTGAAAAATAATTTTAGGATTTTAAAAGTTCAGAAATAATGTTGATCTCAATTTTTTAATATTTTCAGCTCAAAACTCTGAAAACTAAGTAAACAAATAAAAAATTCCAATTTTTTTGAAAAATTAATTAACTAATGGAAGATCTTTTATTACATTCAGCACATCGTTCCCCTCGAGAAGGCATTCTATTTCTGGAAGAGGTGTACATCATACAGATGTTAATGACATTTTAACCTTGTAAACAACCGCTTACTCTACTATCCTACACAATCACAATCTTCAATATTTATTTCAAATACATGCGGAATAAAAAATTTTAAAAATTTGAATTAAACCGATCGATTTAATTAGAAATAAAAAATTCAGTAAATCATGTCCAAAAATAAACTAAATATTAAAGAAAATTTTTTTTTTTTTGTCAATTTATTAATAAATAATCGTCTATCTGTCATATAATTTGTTTCTTTATCAATTCTATTACAATGAGCAAATGTCGTCATGAAAAAAAACAAAGTGAAGTATATACATTGCACAACTCATATGACAACGGGCAAAGAAACAAATCTCAATTAATTATTTATCTTAAAAAAATATTGGATGGCCTAAAAAACTAGATTATTTACTTTGACTCAAATAATTTCACCTTTTTTTTCTGTACTCCATACATACTTCTATAAATAGCGTTCTTTTCTTTGTTTTTTTGTTTTTTGACATTATATATGAGTCAGTAATTCATTCATTCATTGGAAAAAAATACAACAAGGCAAAATATTGCTCAAAACTTGATTGAAATATAGAATCATAAATTACACAAATATATATTTTATATGACGGGAGCTATTAAAATGATAAGTTACAATCATCAAAATACGATAGAGAACGTCATGCATGTCATTATAATTAATCAGAAAAGACTCTTTTAACTATCGTTCGAGAAAAAAAAACACTAATTAGATCTTTTTTTGATGATGATTTAAAAGTAGAAAAAAAAATTTTCAAAAATAAACAAAAAATAAAACCAATAATTATCAATTTTAGATATAATGATAACATATCCGTATTTACTTTCAATAGATTTTCAATTGATATCTTTCACATTATGTATTATTTTTTTTTTCTAATAATAGAAGAATATTCTTTTTTTATAAATCTGTTGATAATTTTTTTGTCGACCATCAAGTTGTCGCAAACTAGCATATCAATCCAAAATCGAACTATTCACATTCCTATGAAAATATCAAATACGTCTGTTGCCATATATAACAATTACTAACAATCATTGTATTTTTTTCCTTGATTTTATGCACCAGATTTCGATCGTTTAAAAAAAAATTCTCTCTTTTTCTTTTTTTTTTTTTTGAATATCATGGAGTGTACAATTATCGACTTTCAATTGTGTGAATATGCCGCTCAATAGTGATAAGATGAAGACAATACAAGACAGAAATATTGTCTCTTCAAGAGTGCAATTCTAATGAGTAGTACGTCAAGTGCACAGCGACAATGAGCTAATTGAATGTCGAGAATATATATCTGAATGCTAGTATTCTAGCTGTCAAAATAATATTGAAGTTCGATTTTCATGCTGAGATCAAAGAAATAAATATGTATATTGCATAAATGAATAGTAATAATCAATATAGAAAATATCTTGGATTATATATATGTATGTATATATGCATGCAAGTTAGTAGTTGCATTTTTCTCTGCCCCTCTCTCTCTCTCTCTCTCTCTCTTTTTTTTTTTTTTCTTATGTGTATGCACTTATTCTCATTCTCTTGATCCTGTGAATGAGCATGAGTGTGCCTGTGTACGATACTTTATCTTAACTTTTACGAGTCACACACAACACATGGTCGGTGCCGAACAATCATTCTTATTCATTCGTTCGTTTCTTCATTTTCTTTTTTAATTCTCTTCGTAAAGTCAAGGTCTTCTTCTTTACATTCAATTTTCTATCATACATATCTATTAAGTTCAATTATCAACTAAGTATAAGCCTTATCTACACATATACGTTTATATATATATATATATATATAAATGTTGATCTGTCCCAGGCTTGAAAAAGAAAATTGAAAAATTGTAATTACACCATGAGTACTTCAAATTTCAGTTTTTTTTTTTCTGACGCACACAATCATTGTAAAAGGACAAGTGAGTGAAAGAGAGAGAGACAGAGAGAGAGAGAAAGACTAAAAGAAAAAAAAGGTAGAGAAGTGGTGAACTTTGTCTGAGAAAAAAAAACGAAGAAGAAAAAACCGCCGACCTCCTGCTACCGTCATGCAAACGCGTACAATACTAATTGTACAATGAGAAATGAAACAAAGAAAGAAGATAGACACAAGAAAAGGTACTAGACCACATATATATATATATATATACATATATACATTCAGCATCATGGCATAGCGCATTTCTCTTCCGGTCATAAGTAACGTCGAATGTAGAAAAAAAAAAGAGAACAGAAAAAAAAGAAGGTTATTGACCGGTACCTGTAAGGAAAAATGCCAAGAAGAGAATGAATGACAGGAAGGAAAGAAAGAATGAGTTTTACATATACCCATGCATTACAAATGGATACTACAAGTTTGCATCTCATCTTCGCTTACCCTCGATTCTCCTGTTTTTTTTTTTTTTATTCTATAAAAAATCGAGTGAAAGAAAGAGAAAGCGCCCTTTATATTCATTCATCGGAGAATTTTACTAGTACATACTACGACTACTATTACTACAACTATAAGTCGTTACATGCTCGTTTCATTCCATTTCTCTAATATTGTATTCATTGTGACGTTTACTCTGTCTGTTCTGTTCTTTCTTCTCTCTGGTATTCTCGATTCTTAACTACTACTACTATACGCTACGCACGCATAATAATATCTACATTCTATACACATACACACACGTTTTTCATCTTCTCATCCTACAACACGCTTGGCTGTGCATTCGTTTTTGTTGTTGTTGTTGTTGTTGGTTTTTTCTTTTTAACGAAAAAAGAACAAAAAAAAAAAACAAGAAAGAAAGAAAGAATATATATATTAATCTTAATTTTTTCAGATAACTATAGTAATGCCAAGTGTTGATTCAAATTCATCTTATTCATCATCCGATTCATCAACATCATCTCTATCATCTCCACGCATACTTCTAACTGACATAGGACAAAAACAACAACAACAACAACAAGCAATACAATACGATCAACATCAAATGAGAACTACAAATAGTAGTACATCACAAATAACCCCATCTCATATGTGTGTAACACGTTATAAAACAGAATTATGTCGACCATTTACAGAAACTGGAAAATGTAAATATGGTGATAAATGTCAATTTTCACATGGAATTAAAGAATTAAGAATATTAATGCGTCATCCAAAATATAAAACTGAATATTGTCGAACATTTCATACAAGTAAAAAAAAAAAATAAAACTTCGATTGATTTGCTTGTTTTATTTAAAATATCATTTTATTATTTAGCTGGTTATTGTCCGTATGGTCCTCGATGTCATTTTATTCATGATATTCATGAAGCACGAACAATGACAAATACAAATGATACAACAATGCGACGACATTCCGAAATACGAACTAATCAATTAATACAAAAATCAACGACTAGGTATATAAATTTTCTTTTTTAATTGACAGAAAAAAAAAGAAAACTGACTTTTTTTTTTTCTGTTGTTTTTGCTTTCTATAGAAATCGTATTACCAGTGATTATACAACATTATCTCCTTCTCATATAATAACTAATTTAAATTCATCAAAAACTCCTTTTTCATTTCAAGAACTTAATCGAGCTTTACTTTCTTATAATGATAATAGTGATTTAATTCAACAGCAATATCAACAACAACATCAACAAAAACATGAATTTTATTCATCTATATTATCAACAATGACAAATTCATTAACACATCGTACATTTTCATCATCATCATCATCGAATAGCAGTGTAGCTCCACAGTATGTTTAAGCTCGTCTTCAACAGGTTTTTTTTGTTTTCATTCACCGTCCGTTCGTTTGCTCTCGTGCTCTATTATACATAAATTATATACATACAGATATATATTGCTCTTTGTTTCTAACATTTTCTCACGTTTTTTCTTTTTTTTACTATTTCATTCATACAATATTACATACGGTGCTTGTTACAAACATTGTCTGGCAAAATGTGTATCTTATCAGACATATGATACTTTGCACAGCATTTTCAAGTTTTTATTTATGTCAAAAAATACCAAACATCAGACGTGCTTGTATGTCTAAAATGAGAATAATAGTCATTTTTATTGGAAAAAAAATGACTAATATACAATGAATAATAATAATCATAATAATAAAATTTTCTAGCAAATATTTGTTTGGAAGTCAATAAAGGGATATAACTATGTATTCAATTAAATAGATATATTTTATGATAATAATTTAACCCATTGGCAATCTGTATTTATAAATGAAAAAAAATACTTGAAAATTGTTGAAAGAAAACTGTTCGTTTTTATTGTTTCATATGTTTTTTAGCCTATAGCAAGTTTTTATTGACACTTTTTTTTTCTTAACACTATCGTGAATGAATACACACACACACACATGCATAGATACATATCCTATTCTTTTCTTTTTCATTTTTTTTTCTCATCTCATCAGCCCTCTTCTTCTCTGTGGATGGTGTACTTATTCATAAGAAGAATTGATGATTGATAGAGTAATGTTTTTGCTTGAGGTGTACATGCATATATTCGATTGAAACGTGTCCTCAGTATTGAGATCTATATAGCGAAAAGGTGATGAAAGGCAAACAACATCATGCAAGCAAGCCATATGCACGCACATATATATAGTGCATTTTTATTCCATCACACTTCATATTTCAAGGGTTTCTTCTTTTTTTTCTCTTTTTCTTTTCCTTTTTCTTTCTTTCTTTTCTTCAAAACTTTATTAGATGTGTTCAGAACTAGCAATAGAAGATTTCAAGATGGCATCGTATTCTTCCATTGATGTTTATCTTATAAATGGGCGTCGTATAATGTAAACATTCATAATGTATATGTTATTGACGTTTTACAAATATCGTCAAAAAGCTAAAAACTATCTTATGACAAAAAAAGAAAAAATATGTATCGAGTTGTTCATTAATTTACAAAGAAATTATTTGATACGATAATAATTATGATGAAAACCTTCGTATTGTCCTTGAGAAAACATATTAGTTCAACCGATTCATCCATCAATTAATATGAATTAATTAGACAAGTATAGAAAAAAAAAAGACAAAAAAAGAACGTGACGTAGATACCAAATGTGGAAGAGAAAAAATAAACTTATCAACAACATATCTGTGCCTAGACAGACAAATATTCTATGTGGATCATAAACTTTGTATCTATATACAATAAGAGATTGTAAACTTTTATAACAGATTTTCTATTAATAATAATGACGACGATGAGTGTGTATGGATGAAAATACAGTATTTATAAATAATGAAGATAATTATACAATAAGCAAAAACATAGAAAAAAGATTTCAATAACTATTTGAGATATGCAAAGGGTATTAAGTGCAATTGAGATTTCAAATAAAGATTGTAGGACAGAAAAAAAAAAGAGAGCGGCACGTGCCTAGAATATTAAATATGTGGTTATATGCATGACTAGTTGATTTGTGATGATGCATAATAATTATTCTGAAAAGAAATTATATAATCAACTCAATTTTATACATTATAATTATATCTTTTCTTTTTCTTTTTCAATGACATAAAATATGCGCATCTTTATTTGTCAGATTTATTACGTTTTTGTGCTCAAAAATGTGTCGTGTTACGAGAAAACTATCTAAGAATTTAATCGTAATAGTAAATTATTTGAGCGTTCTACGAAAATGAGTAGAATCAAGTAAGTGGAAGCCTTTCTTTCATAAATGTCAATGAAAGGATGCATGAACTGTGAAAAAAAAAAAGAAAGCCTAACCTTATTTATATGCATTCCATTAGAAATGGATAGAAAAAGCTTTTCTCACTAATATAGTTGAATAATAAGACGACTAATTGCGAGAATTATATTGTATATACATTTATATATATATAGGTAGAAAAAAAAACAAAGATTTGCAATTAAAAACGAAAAAAATGTAGATTTAAGTCTTATATAGAAATATGTACAACTAATTTACTTAATTATTGATTAAATAATGAATATAATTGAAATATATGATCTGAAAATAATAGACTGACAAAATTTCTATGTCTTATGAAACAATAAAATAATAAATGTTGAATTTAATTGAAACTTTTCTTAACAAAAATGAACACAATATAAATGTATCAATTCAATAGGAATTGAAGAGATGTTATATTCTAATCATAGGAAGTTTTTATTCTTTACAAGTGAATTCAACAAATTTTCTTGTATACTATTAGAAATAAAACATTTTGTCGTTTATTAAAAACAAAAATTCCTTTACTTCCTTATCTAATTAATGGATGTGTCGTGAATCAAGGCTACAACTAATGTCAATGGTAATGGTTTTTTTTTGCAAATATAATTATTTAATATTTCAAATAGAATCTACTACCAAGATAACAAACTTAATTAGTTGTTGGCAACAGAAATTAGTTAATTTAAAAATAATTTTTGCAGTATTTTTGTTATTTTTTTTGGTATGAAATCTAGAACATTAAGTTTATATAATAAACAATCAAAGTAATTTCGATCATCTGCAATTAAATATCATATTGTCAGAATATTCTATCTCAAAAAGAAAAAACAATTGATAAGTTATCTTTTTTTCGCTATTTTGTATCATTCGATAGATGTCATCAACATACAAGATAAATCCAATATGCATCTCCGTCTTCAATTGATCAATAAAATGGCCAATATAAATAAAAATAAAATATACGTATTATGGAACTTTACTATTTGCTCGTTATTTTCAATTTATCGTTTGTTTCTCAAATTAAATTATGTGAGATTTATTATTATTTCGTTCGAAAAATTCAGTCGTTCAATCGAAGTTTATCAATCAATTCGAAAGAGCATTGAGTACAACTGTACAATCATTATATATACAAATGTGTACCTAGTGCTCTGCTTGAACAACAAATATTATCTTATATAGCTAAAAATATTATTTTTAAAGATTCTCGGCAATAAGAGATAATGACAGAAGATTTCATCGAATCAATATAAAAAGCTTTTATAATATGTTTTATTTTATATATTAAATGATGATTTTAAAACAGATCATTGTATCGTTAATAGTATAATGAATTGATAAAAATTTTCATAGATTTATATATATTAATGATGTTTTTGAATTTTGGTTTTTTTCTTTCTCAAATACTAAAACTATTGATGAATCTTAATTTCGAATATTTGATTTATTTCTCTTCTTTTAAAACCATTATGCTGATATTCCGTTTATTTTTATAGATGATATTTTTTATTCTATAAACAATAATGAATAATGTAGATACGGTTTGTAAACAAAGGAAAATAACATAATAATTTTTATTAATAGAAATTTATTTTTTTTCTAGTTTTCTCAATGTTTTTATTGTGAAGGATATTATACTCGATGTTTTGGTGATCCAATATGTCGAATATGTCATGCATTTATATATCCACATGGAATTGATCAACAACAAGAACCTAATGGTTGCGAAGATGTATATTAAAAAATGAATTTTTATGAAACGAAATTTGCTTTGTTTTTTTTGTTATTTTTTAATAGAAAGGTGAAGCTGATGATTCAGGAAATGAAGATACTGATGATGGATATGCTTGTACTTCGGGAACAAATAAACAAACAAAAAAATTATTAACAACAAGTATGGATTCATCAATACAAACAGCAAATAATTCTGTTATTTCTTTAACATCAAATAATAGACGAAATGATTTATTGAATGAACTTTTACTTGAATTAACAGTACCAAATGTTATTTGGAATGATCATACATCTTATTTAAGTCAATTACCACCTGAAGTTATGTTAACTATAATGAAATGTATGGATGATTTAAGTATATATGCATTAGCTAAAGCATCAAATCGTTGGAATCAATTGATTAATTCAACAGTTGATTGGAAACAATTTATTCGTACACGTTGGCCACTTTTTCCATTATCGAATGATGATAATAGTGCAAATCTTAGTCGAATATATGATCAATTGTAAGTGATAAGATTATTTCTGTTATATACTTTATGATATATGGTCTTATGGATGCTCAGATTAAAAAGTACATCATATAGAGTTAACATAAGAGAGTTCCAATCGTAAACATCGAAAGCAAATAAAGAACGATCAAAATAATCGAAAATGAAATCAAAACTCAAAAAAATTAACTTTCTCATCTAACATAAATTCAAATGCATACCCATTGCATTAAGAATAGCCACATGCATATCGCTTCTAAGAGACCAATAAAAAGCCCAGTGATGAACTAAACCCAATGTATATGAACATGTCATACGAACTCCCTCGAAACGTCTATAGTAGAGATATAAGCGATCGAGTAGAGTGTATTCATCTGTGATGGAAAAAAAAGAAGAAATGATCGGATCAATTAGCTATATCAAAAAGCATTATGAAGAGTTTCCTGTTAAGGAGTAGTAAGATAAAAAATAAAATTTTTAAAAATTCGATGAAATAATTTAATAAAATACATGACTGTAAGTATTTTACTGTGCTGATTCTAAATATTATATTCTTAGTAGCCCTTATGCCTTTCTAGATTCTATATCATAACTATCAATTCTCTTCTAATATAGATTTTTTCTTATCAAATCCGATATCGAATTGTTATACTATATGTCACTATATGAAATATCACCAAAAATACTTTTTTATCTTTTACACCAGATACTAATCCATAAAGCAATGAAATAATTTGTACGCTAACTACGAACAGTCATCTCACATTTATTTTCGTTTTTTCATTTATTCTCAAACTAATAACAATTATTACCATTGAGTATGGACTAGAAAGATGCTTTTTATTCACTTTAAACTTATGTTAACAAAAGACTACTTATTCTCAAGTCAGTCTAAAGTTCGTACACAATCTGCAATAGAAGGAAAGTTGTTCTTTTTTCTCATGTGGTGTTAATTATGGAAGTAGAAAAAGATATTATAGGAGATAGAGGTCAAAAGATCATTTATGCATTACAGGGTAAACGAGAACACGGTGTGTGCACTCTACATCTAAACCCTAGATGTGATAAAAATTTCTATATTATTAATTTAATGAATAAGCAGAGATAATTGGTCGATAAATAACTAGTGAGCAAACTACATCATATGTTTTGGGATAAATAAAAAGTTGATATGTACGATTAGGTTAATGAAGGTACAATCAATATCAGCTTGAATAAAGCTCTATATGGGCATATTTATATTAATTTCCTAAGATATCAAATATTGATTTATTTTGTATAGACTTTCAAAACAAATAATTTTTGTATATTTAGTTTTTCTCTGTTTTACAGTGCGTCTTAGTATTTGACATTAGCGGTTAAAATATCTATTAAAAAAAAAGGTATTTTTGTTGATATTTCATCCGGTAGCACATAATAGATGGATTAGATATTGCATATGATATAGAATCTGGAAAGATATATGGATCGTTAAGACTATGATATTCAGAATTAATGCAGTGAACTGCATATAGTTATGTATATTTCGAGGAAAAAAGCAAATCATCACTTGACGACAGACTTCTTTCGTTAGTCAAAATATGATTAAGAAAAAAGATCCTTAAGAAATTCGAGTATTAGTTTCATATTTTATTGAAATTCTGAATGTTGATAAACTGTAAAATTATTTCGATTTAAATAAATAAATATTTTTTTTTTTCAGAATTCGAAGTTCCAGTTGTTTTATATGTTTAAATGATACGGGAATTCGAGTAAATATAAAATAAACTTTGAGAATAGGTTTTTTTTCCTCTTAAAAAATTTTTCTTTCTCGTTTCCAGTTTGAAAATAATGGACAAATGCAACCAACATTATGGCGTCATAGACGATTACAAAGTGAAATTCGTGCGTTACGCGTATGTATTTTTATTTTATTGAATTAATAAATTTTAAAGAATATTGATTGTACTTGTGAGAATTTAAAATCTTATTCAATTGTGTTGCCAATCAAAATCTAATTACAGTAGCAGATAAAAGTTTCCGCTCGAGTGGATATCAGTCATTATAGATACTGAAGGACTAAAAATTTTTGTACATATACATCGTCAAGAGTGTAGATCCGAGACATCCACACCTTCATAGCTATGTCATTTTCCATCAGTACATTATTTGTTTATGAAGCTTGTAAGCACTAATGTCCAACTATAGAGATAGTTTTTCTAAGAGTTTCAGCTTCATTCACTGAATTACTATCGTGCTCTTATCTCAAAAAAAAGATACCAGATAATTTTTTCTTCTCATCAATAGTCACAGTGCTATAAAGGATTGATGAACTTTAATGACATTAGTTGCGTGGATGACTGGAATACAACGTTACATAACGAGTCGTTAGTGGATCTAGAACGCTTATCTTTTCCGGAGTTATTAAATTCAGAGACGATATAGATGTCATCCATCAGAATTCTCTTTGTACTTAATTATAGTAGCCGAGAGAACCTCTAGGACAGAGAATTTTGTCCACTATTGTATTATTTTTTATTTTTCTGCTTTAATTGTAGGATGATCCACCTGATGGAATACGTGCTGAACCATTAGATTCATCTTGTTGTCATTGGCATGCTTCTATTTGGGGTCCTAGTTCATCACCTTATGAAGGTCTATATTCATTAAATTGTTTTTCTTTTTGTGACAAATTTTATTTTATTTTTCAGGTGGTATTTTTTATCTCTATTTGCATATTCCTCAATCGTATGTTTATATAAATTGCAAAATATATTTAAAATATATACATATATATTTTTTTTTGTTTATTTAGTTATCCAATGATTCCTCCAGTTGTACGTTTTATAACGAAAATTTTTCATCCAAATATAAATATTCATGGTGATATTGGTCTTGACTCATTTGGTTCAAATTGGAGTTTAGCATTAACAATATCAAAAGTACTTATATCAGTACAATCATTATTAAGTGATCCATATTCACATATATGTATGAATCGTCAAGCAGCTGATTTATATACAAATGATCGTGAACAATATGAACAAAAAGCACGTCAATGGACATGGGCATATGCTATGCATGATTATATAAATGGAGATGAAATTGAAATTTAGGATAACATATAACAAAAAAAAAAAAGAGAGAATTCTTTTTTTTTCCTTATTTATTATTATTATTATTATTATTGTTAACAATAAAGTCTACGTTTTTTTTTCGTTTTAGATGTCCAATCGTTTGTCAGATGCTGGTCGTTTTTTACGTGGATTGACTCGATTAAGTCAACAAATCGTTAATGAAGCGACTAGATCAGGTGATCCTCGTCGACGTTCATCTTATATAATTGAACCTTTAACTGAACTCCTATCAAATAGTTTCGATCAACTTAGTCGAATTAATATTTCAAATATTATATCTACAACAACATGGAAATCTAGTGTTCTTATTCGTCAAACTGGCATTGCTATGACAAATGCTATTCGATCTTCACCATCGTCAATAACATCTGTAATTCAACCAGTCGAAAATAGAATAACATCTACAACTACTTTAGCTAGAGATAAAATTCCAATCCCTACTTATCCTGAAAAGGATGTATCTGCAACAACAACAACTACTACTTTAATTCAAGATAAAGTTGTCATTCCGACTCATCCTCCTGCAATAGATACATCAGCAATGAGAACAACAGCAACAACAACAAAACCTAGTCTATCTAAAGATCAAATCCCAATACCAACTCATCCTAAAATAGATTCTACTATTGCAGTAGAACCATTGTCTATTGAACAAAAATCTAAACCATTAATATCTGAAAAAACAATAGATTATCATCCGATTGGAAAGTCAGTTAATTTCTTTACACCGACTACTAAAATTGATTCATTAAAAGTTGAACCAACCTTCACTACTTCCTCCACAATAGATGAATCGACAACACCGCTAACATTAGAGGATCATCAAAATTTGACTTTACCAGCACCACCAACAAATATGGATGCTAAAGCACGATCTGTACCTACAACAAGAATTAGTCGTTTAGCAAGTTTTGGTTCTCTTGCTGCTGGCCTAGGTGTTGGTGCTTTAGGTTCAATAGTTCGACGTACAGTTGGACTTGAACAATCATCTTCTTCCACAACTTCTCTTTCTCCATATTTATCTAAAGCTAATGCTGAACGTATTGTTAATACATTATGTAAAGTACGTGGTGCTGCACTTAAATTAGGTCAAATGATAAGTATACAAGGTAAAAATGAATTTTTTTTTATTCATCTTTTTTTTCTTCTAAATATTTATTTTTTTGTTGTAGATAATTTTCTTATTCAAGATGATGTTCAACAAATCTTTGAACGTGTTCGTCAACAAGCAGATTTTATGCCTGAATGGCAAATGAATGAAGTAATGATGAATGAATTTGGTATTAATTGGCGTGATAAATTTGAAGAATTTCATGATCGACCATTTGCTGCTGCTAGGTTAAATTTACTTTTTTTTTATTATAAACAAACAATAAATTTTAATTTCCTATCTTTTAGTATTGGTCAAGTACATTATGGTATTGTAAAAGATAATAAAAAACGTGTTGCTGTTAAAATTCAATATCCCGGCGTAGGTAAATCAATTGAAAGTGATATTAATAATTTAGTTACATTACTCAATTTTTGGAATATAATACCTCGTGGTCTTTATATTGAAAGTGTTATAAAAGTTGCTAAACGTGAATTAAATTGGGAAGTTGATTATATTCGTGAAGCTGAATGGGGTCGTCGTTTTCAACATTGGTTTCGTGATTATCCATCATATCGTGTACCAGATATAATAGATAATTTATCAACAAAAAATGTATTAACTACAACATATTTCGATGGTATGACACTTGATAAAGCAACTAATGAAGATCAATCAACACGTGATTTTATTGGTACATCTATATTAGAAATATGTTTATTAGAATTATTTAAATTTAAAGCAATGCAAACAGATCCAAATTGGTCTAATTTTTTATATAATCCATTAAATAAAACAATTGGTCTTATAGATTTTGGTTCATCACGTTCTTTTAGTCCAATATTTATTGATGATTATATAAAAATACTTCGTGCTTCAGCTGATAATGATCCTGAACGTATTAAAGAATTATCAATTAAATGTGGATTTATAACTGGTTATGAAACAATTGAAATGATTAATGCACATGTTAATGCTGTTTTAATATTGGGTGAAGGTTTTCGTACAGATGATGCATTTGATTTTGGTGCACAAAATATAACAAAAAGTATACATCAATTAATACCAGTTATGGTTAAACATCGTTTAACACCACCACCAGAAGATTCATATTCTTTACATAGAAAAATGGCCGGTGCATTTTTACTTTGTACGAAATTACGTTCAAGAGTTTATTGTAAACCAATCTTTGAACGTATATGGAAAGAGTATTATTCATCATAATTTATTATATTTTGTTTTTTATATACGAGATAGAATATATGTTCGTTTTTTTTGTTCTTTCAAAAATCTAGCTAATGTTTCATTTGTTTTTTTTTGTTTTTTTTTTAAATAAATATTATTCTAGATTATTTTAATGATTCTATTATTACGTCAAACATGTCCATTTATTTTTCGTACATCAATTATTCGTATAACAACAACATCAATTTATCTACAATATCAACAAAAAAATAATCTATCATCATTTCGTAGTCGGAAAAATCTTTTTGATATTATTCCTAAATCAATACAACCATATATTCGTTTAAGTCGTATTGATAAACCAATTGGTTCATGGTTATTATTTTTACCAGGTGCATGGAGTATTGCATTTGCTGGTACAACATTAGATAATTTTATATTAATGAGTTTATTTGGTATTGGAACAATTTTAATGCGTGGTGCTGGTTGTACAATAAATGATCTTTGGGATAGAGAATATGATCGACGTGTTGAAAGAACAAAAACAAGACCAATAGCTAGTGGTGAAATAACAATTAGACAAGGATTAATATGGACAGGTATACAATTATTATCAGCTTTTTTTATATTAATTCAATTAAATATACCATCAATTATACTTGGAATAATATCATTAATACCTGTTATTATTTATCCTTTAATGAAACGATATACTTATTGGCCACAATTTTTTCTTGGAATAACATTTAATTGGTAAGAATACATTTTTGATTTTTGTAGAATTGAAAAAGTTAGGTTTTCTTTTTTCAAAAAAAAAACGAACAATATGTAGGGGTGCACTTATGGGTTTTACAGCAGCAACAGGAATCATTTTTCCATCAATTATATTACCACTATATTTTGCTGGTATTGCTTGGACACTTCATTATGATACAATTTATGCACATCAAGATACAACAGATGATTTAATTGTTGGTGTCAAATCAACAGCTCTACGTCTTAAACATGATACAAAATTATGGTTAAGAGCTTTTTCTATTGGAATGATCTCACATTTAATTACAGCAGGTTTAAGTGTTGATCAAACATGGCCGTATTATGTAGGTTTAATTGCTGTTAGTTACCATCTTCATCAACAAATTGAAAATGTTAATTTAAATAAAAGTCAATCTTGTTGGAATACATTTGCATCAAATCGTATTACTGGTTTGATGATACTTGCTAGTATTTTAGCTGGAAACTTTTTTAAATATTTGTCATAATAGTATATAAAGTTTGGTTTTGTTTGTTTTGTAGATGAATTTATTAAAATCTATTGTTCAACCATCACGAATCAATTTATTTTCTATTCCTCAAAGGTAATCATTGATAGTTTTTTTTTTGAATTTAAACTCTTTATATAAGTTAGACTTTAGTGAGATATGAAAAATTTCAAAAGGATAAGTTTCCTAGATATGATATATACCAACAAATCGAATACTGACAAATAAATCTGTCTGTGAACAAAATATCGTCATTCGATTTGTTGATATTTAACATGTCCAAGACTAAAATTTCAGTAAAATGTCTATAACTCTATATAGAAGGTCTAAGACGACTTATCCTTTTGAGATTTTTTATACTTTACTATAGTTTATCTTATGCACAGAGTCTGAATTCAAAAGCGATTGATTATTTGAAAATGTTTTCTCATGGGATATATTGTTGTTTATCATAAAAATGAATTCCTCGTAGTTTATATTTAATCTAATTAAGAATTTTATATAGGAAAGTTAGGATTGTATCCGTATAGATTTTGAGATTGATTAATTCTATCTCGATGAATCTCGAAAAGATTTGTTCGAAAAAATGTATTATGTTTATTTATAGAACTTTATTTGATATTCAAAACGTATGGGGTCGTACAGCTGTCGATACACAAAAACCGATTGATTCCAGTCCTCTCGGTGAAATGCCACGACAAGATGTAAATCAAGTTTTATGTTATTTGATTTTTGAAATTTTTTTTTTTCATGTATAGGAATCAGTCGGTATTTTATCGGGTGTACCTCGAAATATGTTCAAAGAACGACGTTGTCGTATATTTGTATCGGCTCGTAATGCTATGCAATCGGGAACAAATAATACAAAGAAATGGAAAGTTGAATGGGACACAAAAGAACGTTGGGAAAATCCATTAATGGGTTGGGCATCATCGTAAGTATATTTCTCTAAAAAAAGAAAGTTCTTGTTTTTAAATATGAAAGAATATTTCTAGTTCTGATCCTCATTCATCAGTTGTCGTCGAATTTGCTACTAAAGAAGATGCTATAATTTATTGTGAACGTATGGGTTAGTATTACTTTATAGATTGTGTTTTTTAAATTTGATTATTAATTTATTTATGATTTCAATTTTAGGTTATAAATATGAAATTGCTGAATCAACTCCAACTCCTCGTTTCAAGAAGACATATGGAGCGAATTTTTCTTGGAATAAAAGAACACGTGTGTCAACCAAATAGAAATAGACATGAATTAGACCAAGTTTTATTTTTCTCCTTTGCTTTGATGTTATAAAGTAACATTCTCATCTTTTCTTTTACATCAAAGAACATTTTCCTATTATTAATATTTGTGTTTCTCATTGTAATTGTTCCCTTAACATATACCAAAATTAAAATATATCTCTCTTTCAATTATACTATCATTTTTTTTAGAAGAGCATTGTAACGTAATCTATTCAATTGCTTTTTGAGAAATAAACCTTTTCATATCCTTAGTTTCATTTTCATCCTAATTATTTAATAGGATGTTGCATTATTTATTTAAAAATTTACAACTAGTATAAATCAACGAGTTGCAATTTATCATAAGATCAACGAAAGTCTTCTATTTTTTGAGAGAACGAATCTTACTGAAAGCATATCTTTACTGAAATGACATGATAAATTTTTTATTTATCTTTGTTTTAGTAATGATAACAAGTCTATATAATGATGTTTCTTCACTTTTAGATTGTGACCTCATGCAGAATAGTTTGATATTTCGAACGGCTATTGCCGTATGTCTTATCGTTTTAAATTTTGCTACGTTAACAAAAAAGTAACATTTATAATTATAATATTTTTTTTTTATAAATATATTTGTCTTTATTTAGTTATGATATATCTGATGGACACTTAGAAATTCTTTTTAAGTATGAATTAGATTTTGTTTTTGTTATATTTAAAATATTTCTATAAATTTTTCGTATAATTTTCTAAAGAAATTGGCTTGATCGCAGCGATCGTGAATATGATTCATTTGCTGAATATCAACAACGAATGAGTATTTTCAAAGAAAATTATATTCAAATTCAAAAATTAAATGAAGTTTTCGGGTAGAAGATTTACATATTTTTCTTTGTCTCATATGATTTGTTGTATATTTTAAGAGATGATATGACATTTGAATTGAATAAATTCGCTGATCTAACAGAAGATGAATTTCGAAATACAATTTTAATGCGTCCTCAAGCACCACCTATACATTCTCGATCAAGGTTATTTACATCTAAATATATCATTTATCTCGTTCAAATACACCCTTGTTTTTTTCTTTGCTATGATAGATATATGGAGATTCCAACTGTTGGAGATCTACCTGATTCATTCGATTGGCGAGATCATAATGCAGTTACACCAGTAAAAGATCAAGGTAAGAAAAGTAAAGTGAAGGAAAGATTTGTTTAATTATGATTTCAATTCGTAGGATCGGTGGGTACATGTTGGGCTTTTTCAACTGTTCAAAATGTCGAAGGTCAATGGTCTATAAAAAGTAAAACATTAACAAATTTATCTGTTGAACAAATAGTCGATTGTGATGGCATGCAAAGACCTGATTCGTTCGTATCGATATAAAGATTAATAAAAATGATATGGAGATTTTTGTATTTTTTATTTAGAGGACAAGCTGATTGTGGTGTTTATGGTGGTTGGCCATTTCTTAGTTTTCAATATTTAATGAAACAAGTAAATATTAACTTTTCCGTTTTAATAATTTATTCTAAAAATAATCAAATAGGGTGGTATTGAATCTGAATCAACTTATCCTTATTGTGCTGGAATAAAAAAACCATGTGAACCTTGTAATGCTCCAGGCTATAATAAAACTTTATGTGGTCCTCCAATTCCATTTTGTTATATAAAAGATAGTTGTGAAAGTAGACTTGATTCAACACAATTTGTATCAGGTCTTAAAGTAGTCGATTGGAAAGCAATTGATGAAGTAAAATATTTTTATTAGATTTACAGTAGAAATTCTATTGTTTTTCTTTTTATTAATTTTAAGGATGAAACAAATATTACAGCTGCTTTAATGAATACTGGTCCATTATCTGTTGCACTCAATGCTGAATTATTACAATTCTATCATAAAGGAATTTTTAATCCAGTTTTTTGTAATCCAAAAAACCTTGATCATGCTGTACTTCTTGTCGGTTGGGGAAAAGAAGGATCAAAACCTTATTGGATTGTGAAAAATAGTTGGGGTGTTAATTGGGGTGAACAGGGTTATTTTCGTATTTTACGTGGTAAAGGTACATGTGGTATTAATACTCAAGTGACAACGGCTGTACTCGGCTAAAAGAAAAAACAAAAAACGTTTCCTTTCTTTTCTATTAGTCTTTCATATACATATATTCCCGTGTGCATATGTGTGTGTGTAAAACAATTCTATATTTTGGTAATTCAAGCAAGAAAATTATGTTCAAGTGTGTTTTGATAATTAATAAATAAAACATGTTTGTTTTATCTATAAAATTGTGAATAATAACGAATGATACGCACACTATCATTTCAATTAAAAAGTACAACAAGAACTCTTCATGATAACGGGTGGCTGTAGGTGGATGTGGATACGCATGCCAGAATATATGTATCGACATAAATTACAGCCACATCCACACCCACGCCTACACCCTTTAAGGCCTTTTTCGAGATACCGTAATATTAAACAATCATCTGTCTAATTTATTGGATTCTAATGGAAAGTGAGTGTATCGTTTTACGGCGTTGTCTGTGTCGTATACGGTCATATCTGGTCGTCATAATATTCGACCTGGGTAGTCGAATATCTTGTAAGCAAGATCTTAGCCAAGATGCAAGGTACAAAAGTGCTAACAGATCTTGGATGCATCTATTCAATATCTTTAGTTTGATATCTGATCTTTGATGATCCCTTTTATTTATCTTTGCCTCAAGCAATTATATCCGTCATACTAATAATTAGGCCTTTCTAGATCTTCAGTTAAAATCCTGCTGTTTAATCTATATTTAAGTCCTCCACTCAAAAATCAATCTCAGCCCAGAAACGTCCGAATTGGCTGAAATTTTCAAGATATGTTGAAACTGTAACAGGGAGGCTATAGCAAAATTTTTAGTTTGATACCATGACTTTTGACAGAGATATTCATTAGGCAAGGGTCAAAAATAGCAAATTTGGTAAACACGATTTCTCTGTCAAGGCTCGTACAACATATTTATTTATTTTTTTTGTTTGAAAGACCATGTGAAGATGCAATGCACTAAAGAGTCCTTTTTTTAAATACTTACTTTTAAATGAAAAAGGGTATGACAGATTCAATGGCTCAAAAAACTCCTAAAAAATGGCGCCGTTTCTATAGAGGTATTCTTGTATATGATAATAAAAAAGCTTATTCCTTCGACTGAAGAGAGGGTCATACGAAAAAAAAACAATGCGTTTGTCTGTTTGTTTGTTGGGGGTCAAACGTCCAAAAAACATCGCCTTAAAAGTTCAATGGTAGACGTTTTTCTTCATCCTAAAAGAACGGAGTCTTCAAAATGGAAATTCGTATGTTTCTTCGGTGTCTGATTGGTCGAAAAATGGACCAATCAGATTTCAGGAGGACTTTTCTTTCTTAATATGAGGACAACTGCTAATCATGTTGGAGCCGATCCTAGGGTTATCGGGGACGCTCTATCGAATGAGGGGTATATGTGCGGGTTCTGCTTTCCATATCACTGAGAAATTGAATCTCGCAATCTGCAATCAGGTTTTTCAAGCTGAAATTCCGGTCAATTAAATGTTTTCGATACTGGACTTTCGACCAATCAGATTTTTTCAAGCTGAAATTCCAGCCAGTCAGGGTTTTTCGATATCGGGCGTCCCGAATCAATCAGATTCTTTCAGGATGAAAGTTGAGCCAATCAGAGGTTTTCGATACCGAGTTTTCGACCAATCAGATTCTTTCAGGCTCAAAGTTTAGCCAATGGGAGGTTTTCGATACCGAGCTTCCGACCAATCAGATTCTTTTAAGCTGGAATTCCAACCAATACGATGTTTTAGCTGACTAGCTCTCGTTCAATGATGTTTTCTGGGACAAGAAGTTCAGCCAATCAGATATTTTCACTCTTCAGCTCTTGTCCAATGAGATTTTTATCAAGCTGAGAGTTCAGCCAGTGAAATGTTTTAGCTATCCTGTTTTTATTCAATCAGGCTTTTCAGTCGAGAAGTTCAATCAATCAGATGTGGTTGTCGTGTAGCTGTCCTGTAATCAAATGTTTCAAGACTGGGAGTTTCACAATGAAATATTAAGTCTGTCTTGTAACAGTCCAAAAGTTTCTCCTCTCCTTTTCTCAACTGGATCGATGTCTTGCGGCTATTCAACGTTAATTAGGGTTATTTAAGGCCCCCCCCTCACTCAAAAAATGTCCGTTTTCATCAAATATTTCGAAATTGAGATAATTGCATCAAAAAAGATAGCCCGTCTTCAGATCTTTCGGAAACAATATGATTTTTAAGCCGACACTCCCGTTTCGGACAAGATTTTTGATGATTTCCGTCAACGTCTTCTTGAAAAATATGCTTATTTCGAAAAAAACGAAAAATGTTTTTCGTTTTCTCTCAGTTTAGGCGTTCTGAACCGCACAATCCATTTTTCTCTGTCCAGGTTCATTCAATATATTTAGATTTTCTTTGTTTGAAAGAGCACGTCAAGATGCAGTGCAGTACAGAGTCCTTTTTTTAAATTACGCTTGTTTTTTATTATATATACAGACATTTATGTAACTAGACACCCATTTTTGGCGCGTTTTTTGAGTCATTGAACTTGTGATCCCCTTTTTCCGCTAAAAAAGTAAGAATTTAAAAAAAAGGACTCTGTACTGCACTGCATCCTGAGATGCTCTTTCAAGCAAAAAATAAATAAATATATTGAAAGAGCCTGGACAAAAAAAAATGGATTGCCAAATGAGCTATTTTTGACCCTTGTTTGGTTCATATCTCTGTCAAACATCAGGGTATCGAGCTGAAAATTTTACCACAGCCTCCTCACTTCAGCCCCAACATATGCTCCAAGTTTCAGCCCATTTGAACTTTCCTGAGCTGAGATCGATTTTTGAGTGGGGGGGGGGGGCCTTAAGAGTTTGCTCTTTTTTTAGAATTTGAATAAATAAATATATAATAAGTGCAAAGGTAATTGATTTATTTCAATAAATATCTTCCATTCGTATAATATATGTTAAATCGATCGAGTTATTTCGATTTCTATTGAAAAAAATTCTTTGAATATATTATATCTTTCGAATATAATTTATCAGTTTTTTTCCCGTCATTTCAATATTAAGAAACTATTTTATTAAATCGAAATAAACCAAACATAAATAAAGATAATAAATGAGATTTATTTTTGTTTTTAAATAGAATATATCAATTCTATATATTATTTTATTTTTGAATCTCTAATATAAATAAATAACTCCACCATGAAGACCACTATTTTGTGGTCTCTATGCCGGTCACAAGTCCGGATAAAGGAGGAGTGTTGGACGGAAGGGGTGCAGAT
>CAJNOL010002219.1:13121-43548 GCA_905250125.1 Rotaria sordida | reverse complement strand
TGGACGTGGTCAATGTAAACGTGGTAGGGTCATCATGGAATCACCCAACTAAGTGATTCTGAACGTGATAAAATAGCTGATTTATTCAAATATTTTAATGATTATTGGATGCGTCAAATACCAATATGGAATGTTTTTGACATTCCTGACAGAACTAATAATTTTAGTGAAGGTATGTGAAGCCAAGATATTAGCTGGAACTTGTAACTAGACTGCCGTCTATTTTTAGGATATAACCATAGGCTCAAAAGACGCTTACATAAAACTCATTCGAATATATGTTTGTTCATTGATTCAATTCGAAAAGAAGTGAACACCATTCATGATTTGATTCTTCAAATAAATAGTGGAATGCGACCTCGTGCAAAACGATCTCAATCAAAAATTGCTGAACAACGAACTAAAGAATTATATGATCGGTTCAACAATAAAAAAATTACGGCACAAGAATTATTACAACGACTTTCTTTTTGTATTGCGAATGAAAAATAAAATAAAAACTATTTCGTTGTAATACGTGAAATTACTTGATTAACATTATCATCGAGTGTTATCCATATTTTAGTAAAAGGACATTTAGATAATGGAGAACATTTTTTCGGAGGACCATACCACCAGGGACCATTTCTAAAGGACATTTTTACCAAGGACATTTAATCTGAGGGACATTTTTTCAAGGACGAAAATCCGGGGACATTCCATCAAGGACATTTTCTAAAGGACTTTCTACACTGTTACCTTCAGATTCATTATCTATGATCAGCTGCTTTCACAGCTGTTTAACATATGAAAAAGAACAGACTGGCGCCTAACTTTGCTTTGTATTTTCGATTTTAATTATCTCAAAACGAGCGAGCAATTAAGTACTGTAAAATTTGTCATTTTAGGAAGGTATTTTTGAGAAAACTAAACATGCTTTGAAAACGAACTCAACAGATAGTATCGGTTAGATCTCGATACTAGAATCTCGCGTTTGAACGATAGTTGTTGGAGTTTCTGTTGTCAAGGTAATCGTGAGAGAAAATGACAAATTTCAAAGTAAAAAATAATTATCTCGAAGCTCGAAGACCACTAAGTCCTTAAAGATTCGTTGTTTTTGGACGCAATTTGTAAGGAAACGGAACATGTTTCCACAGATTTGAAAAGAAAAGGTATCAATTTCATCTCGATATTTTTACCTCGCGTTTGAACGAATATTTTCTGACTTTCCGTTCTTGAGATTATTCGAAAAGAAAATGACAACTTTTATGCGTACGTCGAGAAAGTAAAAGAACTAGATGGTATTCGAGTTTCGACTCGAATACGAAATGCGGTGCGAAGCACAAATTCGAATTTCGAAAAAACGATTGCTTGTAAAAAATGGATGATCGATTCTCTGATTGATGTCTAGTAGCGTTTTGGTTAAGTTCTCTGCGATGTAATAATAGTCTATGTATGAATCGTTCTTGATGAACGAGGTTTTTTCAAATCTGTATAACTTTCATTGTAATAATTTTATTTTGGTGGGGGAAGGGGGGAACGTAAATACAAAAATTTTGTTCGATTAGTCATCTGATAAAATTCAGAATTGAGCTAAAAAGTGATGATAATACAATTGGTTGTTATGAAGACCTATGAACATTTATTAAAATCTTTTTAGTGCATGTTGCGTGATGATGATTAACTTATTCCCTAGACTGAAAGGCTAGGGTCTAGAAACCATAATTCATCTGTGTCTGTTCGTCCGTCTGTTTGTCTGTCTGTGTGTCTGTCTGTAACAAACGCTTGGCACAAATGACCATCTTTATGGCACAAATGACCATTTCTATGCCGCAAATGATCATTTCCATGGTACAAATGACCATCTCTATGGCACAAATGACAATTTCTATGGCACAAATGACCATTTCCATAGCACAAATGACCATTTCCATGCCATAAATGACCATTTTTATGCCACAAATGGCCATTCCCATGGCACAAATGACCATTTCTATGGCACAAATGACCATTTCTATGGCACAAATGACTATCTTTATGACACAAATGACCATTTTTATGGCACAAATGACCATTTCTATGGCGCAAATGACCATTTGCATGACGCAAATGACCATTTGCAAGACACAAATGACCGTTTCCATGGCACAAATGACCATTTCTATGGCACAAATGGCCATTTCCATGGTACAAATGCCCATTTTTATGGCACAAATGACCATTTTTATGGCACAGATGACCATTTTTATGACACAGCTGGCCATTTCTATGGCGAAAATGGCCATTTTTATGGCACAAATGACCATTTCTATGGTACAAATGATCATTTTCGTGGTAAAAATGAGCATTCTTCTGATATAAAGTGCCATAGTCGTGGTACAAGTAACCATTGTCATGGTAGAAAGTAGCATTAGTCGCGATAGACGTTGCTGTTATCATGGTAGAAAGTACCAGAGTCGTGGTACAAGTAAGCATATTGATGGCAGAAAATACCAAAGTCGTGGTACAAGTGACGATTGTGATGATGCAAAGTATCATTTCTATGGTACAATTGACCGCAGTCATGGTGCAAAGCACCATGTGTCGTGGTACAAATGACCATTTTTATGGTGCAAGTGACCGTTGTGATAGTACAAAGTATCATAATCGTGGTACAAATGACTGTTGCTATAGTGCAAAGTATCGTGAATCGTGGTAAAACTGACCATTTATTTTGACATAATTGATCATTCTTGTAACTCAACTCAGTTTCTACGGTGCAATCAACCATTTCTATGGCACAGTTGATCATTCTTATCTATGGAATGAGCGTGTCTGTGTCACCACTATCTAGATCCATATTAGAAATTACCAGTGCTATGGGATAAATAACCATTGCTAGTTCTTAGAATCAACTAATTCATATGCTTTATCATATACATTGGTATCTTGCAATATTTTATGTCAACTGTTTGAATATATCTTTAGTATGTAATATACAATATTTTGCAAATATCAATGATTTGTCCTAAAGTCATCATTGAACAGAATTCATTTTTATCAAACAACATAAAGACATCCGTGTCATCATTCTGTCAGTCTAGGGCCCAGTAAATCGACTTTCAATGTCGATGAACCTTACTTGTTTGTATTGTTCATTGTTTTTTATTAATGTGATTGAGAGCCTTCTGTTACATGATTAATCCAGATGACAAGTTATTTTTTTTTTGTTAAATTCATTTTAATCGTCTTGAATGTTAAATAAAACGGAACCCGTAAAAGAATTTGGTATCCGTGATGCTTTATTGGTATGCTAACCGAATGTCTGTTAGATGCTTCTACATAGTGTTGTTAGTTGGCTCTCTACCTTTATATTACGAATTAGAATGAGATGATATGTTAATAGAATGCATATTGCAGGTTTGATAATGAAGTACTTGACTTATTTTTAACTATTTGGATAAAAATAAAAGTTTTACATCATTTTTTTTAAATATTAAGAGATGGTTAGATTTTTCAATTTTTTGATACTAAAAAATAAGGAATATTATTTGAAAAGAAAATATTCTAATGTAAATTGTTTGATATATTGTTTCACTATTACTATTATGCGGTTAATTATTTGACTATTACTTTATTAGTAGTGAGAATCATGTTCATGTATATGAATATTTGTGTATTATGAGTTATTGCTTATTCATTGGAAGTGAAAGTTTTCATTTTTTAATTTTAAAAGATGTCACTCGTTTATATATGATAAAATATGGAAGATAATTTTTATATTTAGTTTATGTTTGAGAAAAAAGACTATGGAATCTAAAGTATTTATGTGACAATGATTTAAAATTATGCGTAAACATTTTTTTTTTCATAAATCTAAAGTGTGTTTTACTTAATTATTTATATTAATTGTGACGTAGTTCAGATAAAATGGTCAGTATTTATCTTATTGACTTTGTTCTTTATGAATATTGATTTGGTGTTGCGTGTATATGACTAAATGATTTAAATGGTCGTGGGAAAAGTAATGCCATGAATAAGTATATTCTATTATTAAAAGTGAGGAAACGAAAACGATGGTGTTAAAGAAGAAAAAACAAAATGAATGTTATTATGCGGTTAATTTAGCAAGAAATAAGAACTATAAAGTAAGTAATTAAATATTTGTTGAATAAGTGAATGATCGAATTTTGAATCATGGAATAAAATATTGCTGATTTTGATGGATATAATAATTTTTTCTGAACATCATATGAAATAAGGAGTATATTTAAAGTGTGATTATTGTAACACGTACTTACTATTTAATAGGTATTTAATTAAATAAATTTAAATTTAAAAATTTCAATCGAATGTTAAATGTATCAACATTGAAATAAAAATCTTTGAATCCATAATCAACTATTTTTTTTCCGAGATCAATGGTTTTTGTGCTAGAATATTATTGTATCGAATTGGACAGAGTCATGAAAATCCTCGCATATTATATTTTAAACAACGATCTAAATAATAGATAGCATCATTATTATTATTAGTAACACGATAAGAAATAAATGATCTTGTTGCAACAGCTTGAAGAAATCCGAGTGTCTTCAAAAGTAAATGAAATAAAAAACTAAGTTGTTCAATTTGACATACTGAAACTACTTTAGAACCATCAAAGCCCACTTGTACATTGTCTAGATCAAAAGTATGTAATATAAATGAAATGTTTGAATTTTCTCTCCCAAATATGAATTGAATTCGAAGTTTATGATTTTCTTTCATTGAAAGAACAAATTCGATTAAAATTCCGTGAATATTTTTTTCTTCTAGAATTCTTGATTGAACTTTTCTTTTAAATCGATCAATTGCTTTAATAAACAAAATCCAACTACCACCTAACCAAAAAAAATCTAAATCTTGTGTTGACGTGTTGAATTCATTAATTAGAATACAGTTCAAGACAGCACCACCTAATTAAATTTTTTTTTACAAGTATTATTAAAGTAATAATATGTTCTGGCGAACTTACCAGCCATAACAAACAACGAAAAATTGATATAGTTTTTAATTAAAAAAAAATTGAAACGATTATTTAAATTTATCATAAATTGATGGATATTTTCAACAATAATAGGTTCTTGTTTCAAAGTACCTTCCCGGCATATACGAAATAGTTTCAGTTCTATTGAATTCAAACACCTATGTGCATAAATAGAACAGTAATCGAAGAATGAGAATATTGGCATTGTATATGTTGCAAAATGAGATGAGTATGAAAATAGACGAATGTATGTTTGAAATGATTTACTATTACAGCAATTCATGACTCTTTTTAAAGATTCAGGTGAAAAGCCATTATATATAAAGCGACAATATCGACGATCTGAGGATACTTGAATGTAATGTTCCATAGTCAAACTATAAAAAGCAAATTTTGGTATTGAAAATAATATCCTTTTTTGTTGCATTCGATCGCTAAAATAATGATTGTAAAAATTGATTTTAAAGATTTTTTCGTCTTAAACTATTTTTTTTCTAGTTTACGGAAATACTTGTATAGATCTTGGTAAATTCAAACTAATAATGGTATGTTTGTTTTAGTGTGAAATGTATTATTTTGTGTAATCTTTAAGAGAGTGTCCATAACAGCACCAAGGAATCGAAGCACTCGTCAAGAGTTGATTTTTTGATTTTTTATGTGCATTCGAAAAGACAATGTTTGAAACTAATAATCCTAAATTTTAAACTCGTTTGGACTTTTTCTAGTAAAATTATCCTGGATCCACTATTAGCATCGTCTACGTGGTATCAAGAAAAACAATGATAAATTATCCCATTAATGTCTGATAATATTACACTACTAGTAAGAAGAGGATTTTTTTATGTTATATACCAAATGATAGAGTATGAATAGATGAACAAAATGAGCTATATAAAATATTGTATATTATTCCTTTATTAGGTTAACATGAATGAAAAAAAGTAAGAGATTACTAGCCAATGACGTTAGACTTTTGGAGTTATATCTGCTGTCATTTATCGAAAACATCAGAACTTAGACTGAATTTCTTTATAAGTTGTGTGAGTTTTGATTTTCTACAAAATTATAAAAGAATTAATAAAAAAAAAGGGTGGCATGAATACAAAAAGGGGCATATACTGTCAAAAGTTAGGTAAACAACATCGATGAAAACGACCTTCAGCGTTTTCTAAGGACGTTTACTTATGAAAATTTTCAGTTCCTACGAGTTACAATTCTATCATGGATCGAATGGCATAAACCCTTTCTTCGCAATAAGAAAAAAATTTTTGATCCTCCTAGATTTGTGAGCGGGAAGTACGGAAATTTCGAAAAAAAGTTTTTTTCTTGTCATCGAAATATGTTTAATCAGGAAGCTAGAGGTAAGAATGCTGATCGCAACTATATGTTGTAAGTCCATAACTATCTATGATTTAGTGGTATAGGATCGACATTCGCAGTCATTTTCTCCTAACAAAACTTCCCATGTTCCTATAGAAAAGTGGTCCTTATACTACTACATCACAGTTAATAATAAATATCCAGTATATATTTCTAATCAGCATTCTTACTCCTAGCTTCCTGATTAATCATATTTCGATGACAAGGAAAAAAAAATTTTCCCAAGTTCCCGTACTCCCCCCTCAGGGATCTAGGAGGATCGAAAATTTTTTTCTTATTGCGAAGAAAGGGTTTATGCCATTCGATCGAGGATAGAATTGTAATTCATACAAAATAAAAATTTTCATTAGTGAAGGCCCTTAGAAAACGATCAAAGTTGTTTTCCTCGATGCTATTCACCTAGCTTTTGACAGTATATACCATTTTTCGTATCCATGTCATCTTTTTTTTATAATTTTCTTAGCATTTTGTAGAAAACCAAAACTCACACAACATATAAAAAATTCAGATTGAGTTTTGATGTTTTCGATAAATGGCAGCAGATATACCTCTAAAAGTCTAATGTCATAGGCTAGTAATCTCTTACTTTTTTTTTGATCCATGTTAACCTAGTAAAGGACTGATATACAATATATCATATAGGTCATTTTGTTCATCTATTCATACTCTATCATTTGATATATAACATGAAAAAATTCTCTTCTTTCTAGTAGTTGTAATACTATCAGACATTAATGAAATAATTTATCATTGCTTTTCTTGATACCACGTAGACGATGCTAATAGTGGATCCAGGATAACTTTACTAGAAAAAGTCCAAATAAGCCAAAAATTTAGGATTATTAGTTTCAGACATTGTCATGTCGAATGCATATAAAAATCAAAAATTCAAATTTTGACACGAGCCTCGTATACTGAGGTCATGGTCGATGATGTCATGGAGATTTTTAAAAATAATAACTCATCAGAAAAGGTGTCTTATTTAGATGTATGTTAGAATTAAATTTTAATGAATCATAACTTACTCTCCTAGAAACCACCAAAACTTTCCTTCAGATGACATCGTTGCATTTGATACACATTGAGCAAATGTTAGTGCATCGAAGCCCGTAAGAAATGAAGATAAATGATTCAGTGCAACTAAGGGAATATAATTGAACCAGTTATTACGTTGTGAATTTTTTTTTCTTTGTTGATGAAATGCAATGATCGATTTGTTGCTCGATTTCGTTGAGTATAGACTTTTGTTTTCATTTTCTTGTCATCGAGTAATGTTATAAAGTGCACTCTGAATGAGTATATCTCTTTCATTAATTAGATTCAAATCGACAAATTAGAAATTGAGATTGAAAGAACTGTTTTTTTGTCCTCCGATAACATTTAGTGAGTATATTATGTCATTTAATAATAAATAATGAATTTAAATGAATCAGATCGCGAAATGCGGAACAAAAGGAAACGGTAGTATTAGTTAAATTCGTTAGTAACAGAACTGTATTAAGGTGTGTCGGTATGCATATGAAAATATTTATGAGTGCATTCATGGGTATCGAACATTTTTCTTCAGTCAAAGTCACTTTCTGTCCACCTTCCATCGAACTAGCACATGAAATTCGATAAAAAAAATTTTTTCAAAATGTAATTGGACACCTATGGATGGACACATTTATAATAATAAAAATACAATTAATTAGTAGAATAACAATGTGTTAATCGACTGGTATAACATTTGACAATGTTGTTATCAATTAATAAAAATCTTTGATATAAAACAATTAAATAAATAACTAAATGAATATTTGGAAAAAAAACTACGTAAGTCTAAGATGGATAAGAAATAATTAACAAATGAACAATTTTATTTAGAAAAAGTATTTTCATTCGTTTCGAAATATTAACCGAACGAAGACAAAATAACACAAAGCAAATCTTATAGGAATATATAAAAAAAACTGGTAACAAGAAGTCTTGACTAATATTTTATTGAAGAAATAATTCAAATAATAAAACTAAAATAGCCATTTTACTTTTTATGCTTCGAAATAAAAAAAAATTGCTTTTACCAATTTAAATAAAGATAATCTATTCGATTTTATTTAAAGGTAATTGCTATTTCTACAGATAGATTTAAAGTCTAGGGAGAAGATCTCAATTTCATTATTTATTAAATAATCAATACTGATAATAATAATAACATTGTGAGAAATCTTTCTAACTTTAATTTAAAGTGTTAAATGCATTAGTCTTTGTTAGTCATTATGAATATAATATAAATCAAGGGTTTAAAATAAATTTATTTCGTCAATGTTTTTCGTTTATATGTAATTGTTTATTCGAAAACCTCTCTAATATTATTATAATAAAGATTTTCTTAGGAGTTCTGTTAGTTTCAAATTTCGATTTTAAATCTGAATGTTATCTTATATTATATAAACTCTTAGCAATTCTTACAAAATATTAAAATAATTCTTATATTTTTCATTTATAACAATAAAATATACTTTTTTTCCAGAAGCTTCAAACTCTTTTTAGATGATTTAAATTTTTTTTGCTTAAAAACTTGATCTACTGTAGAAAGTGTAGTCACTTTTCAGAAAAGAACAACGAATTTCTTTATAAAAATTTTTTTGAAAAAGTTTTTATCCGTATGTATTTTGATTAATCAAATATTCGAAAATAGTTTATGAAAAATAGAATTTTTTTTAATAAAAACTGTCTAAAAATTTGTTATTTTTATAATAAAATAAACGTTTGAAAAGAATCGACTTCGATTTTCTGATAAATGCATGAAAAATGATAGTTCTTCAAAGTAAGAATCATTTATTAAAACGATAAATAAATAATAATTATGTATAATGATTTAAAAATATCTTCATCCTATATTTATATATATATATTTATAAAATCATATCTAGACGATGTCGCTAGTCATCGATCGAAATCAAAACCAATATAATTATATTGGAATATATATCTAATATTTTTATTGTAATAGTATTTTTAATTTCGAAAAAATCCAAAGAGAAAATCCATGTAAAAAAAATTAAATTACTTTTAAAAAGATCATTCGAAAGAAACCAATCGAATCTTTCTCCTGTTTTCTTTGTTAACAATACTATGATTTCTCATATATCAAATGCTTCACTCATTATTCTTCATCGTTTTTTTTCCTAAATTTAATTGAAGCGAGATGTTGAGTTAATTGAATTTTGTTTTATTCGAGTAATTATACCAAAAACGGTATTAAATTTGAATGAATACTTATTTTGTTTTGTTTAAGATACTTAAGCATATTATGCAAGAATTTTCTATTTGAATTTCAACAATATCAAATAATAAATGGTGCCAAATATGAATAAAAGAATGTTTAACTTTTAAAATAAAAAAATATTTCGTGAAAGAGAAAGAGCAGCGAATTTAAATTATGATAATATATATGTATCTTGGTTATTTTGTTTTTAGTTTATTAATTAAAATAATATGCTAAACATTAGAGATTTCTATTCAGTGTTTGTCTATCTATTCAGCTAATTTTAGTTGGTTTCATTGATGTTATCAACTGAATTAAAAAAAAGAACATTACTGATCATTTTCTTTTTCTAGTAAATGATCATTTTGCAAGGAACGAAGTCAAACAAATATTTATTCGTTGGTCGATTAAATCGATTTAGGAAAAAAACAAATTTAAATGTCGATAAATATAAATATGACTGAATTGTTGTTAGAATAATTTGTTAACGAATGAGCACAGCACTCTATTATTTGATTCATTTGATTTATTCATGTAAGTTTTTTTTATTTAAATCAATATCGACCATTGTTTTTTATTATTTAAAAAAAACGGAAAATGTCAAAGAATGATGTGAATCAGTAGAAATGTTATTTTGAAAAATATGTCTTGATTTAAACATGAACATGAAAACAAAGTTAGACACATGGCGTTCATATGAACATATTCCTAAACATTATGTGTTAGAAGGAGATCAATTGCATCGGTTAACTGTATCGTTAGATGTATCATGTAGACGAGATCCTCATATAAGAACAAACGATAATAGTCCAATATCAATATCATGTTTATTAAAAACTGCTAATCATTCAGAATTAATTGTTTTTTTTTGATAATTTATATAATTGGAAACATATGATTAAGCCATTGAAATATGAATTTTATTTAGTTAGAAATAGATCTCTAAAATAAACGATTTATTTTAATTTATTAAATAGAATTGTATAAAGATATATTCATATTCGATTTTCAATATCATCATATTAAACGAGTTGTTCAATGTCTTCTTTTGTTTTCCTTCATTAAACTATAAAAAAGTTCGTTGAAAGCACGATACATTAAATTAAAACTTTCATAATTGAATATATATTCTTTGGGTTCGTTATTGTATTATAAATCAATACTCGTTCGATAAACATAATATTGAAACTTAATTGAACTAATTGCATTATTTATTTTTTCGAAAAAATAATAGTTAAAATATTATTTAGTAATAGAAATAGTTTAATTAAAGTAAATCTAATAAATAGGATAAAAATTTAAAACAGTTTCATTTTTTTTGTTAACGTTTTTGTTTAAATGAATTATCTTTAAATGATGGCAGTATAATCGATAAATTATGTTTGATGTATTGTTGTTCATTGGATATGTGCCGATCAATAACCGAACAATCTTTAAAAAAATGATTTATTTGAACGTCGTGAGAAAAAAAATTCTGTTAAATAGATTTAATTATTCGGAAACAATTCATGGTATAAATCGTCAATATGATGAAATTGTTTTAATGAATTATATTATTGATGAAAGGATTTTTTTAAAAAGAAAAATCTCAATTCAATGATTTATTATATTCATTAAATGAAAACCAATATTCAAAATCATCTGAAAATCGAACACTACTAACAGAAAATCAACATTTAATATAGAGTAATTATCAATCAATCTGTTTTAACCAATGTTCAACACCAATATCACAAGCTAATTCATTCAATTATTACATTTAATTGTTCACCAATAGTCAACAAAACCAACAAATAGTCTTATTTCAATTATTGGACAACAAACTGTTTTAGGTTAAAATATTTTTTTTCCAAATCAAACATAAAATGATTTTGTTTTTCTTTCTCGAAGTCTGCTCATGTTTTTCAAACACAAAATTTTCTTAGTCGAACTTCTGACTTGATCTTTTGCCTTTTTCCGTATTTGTGTCTAAAGTAAAAAGCCTTTTGAAAATTCAAACTAATTCGAAACCTATTTCAATTTATCTAATTCATCAATTTATTCAGTGTAGGAACGATCGGCTACAAGGCAACTATGATTCGTGTACTTTCCGTTAGAAGCAATGATAACAACCATCACGTTGTTTTAGTCACACGATTAACATAGGAAGAGGACGGTCAACCTGATTAATGATCAGACTTGAACTGTTTATCAATATAATCAGATATGACTTGGTTTTTCAGTTAATCAACATTTCTAATTGTGTTGACTGTTGATCGATATATAATAGATCTTATAGAATAGAATTAAATGAAAATGAATAATAGACTAAAAAGAAAAAATATTCTATTAGAAATTTAGAGATATATCCGATAGATGTTTTTCGTGACGATTGATAATTGTTCATAAATAATTTAACTCTTAAATAAACTTTTCAATTAATCTATTTTAGATTTTTATTATTGCGATAAATCAAATACATCTTCGAATTTATATTTTAGACACATGATTATCATCATTACTTTTTTATCATTAACTTAAATAAATATTTATGTATTTATTTTTATATAAGACATTTGTGATTTTCAATGTTTTTTTTTTGAATAAAAATAATTTAATTCAATTAAGAAGGAATTTTTGTTTCTCGTTAAAGATCTATTCTGGTTAAATGAGAATAAATTCAATAATATTTGTTTATTATATTGACGTTTATTCAAAATGATCGTTATTTTAATAATATATGATATTTAAAATGTAATCAATAATTGAAGGATGACTTAAAAAAGAACTAAGATTTCGTTTTATTATGAAATACATGATTGAATAAAATAAATGTCTAACATCAATTAAAATATTATTTTCGTTTCAAAATATTTTAAATCGAATCAAATTGATCTATGATGAATTTTTTTGAACATTTTCTTAAGTTAAAATAATATTCGAAATATTCGATTTTATTCTATCGAACATTTTAAATTCTTGTTCGTTGTTTTTTCTTTTAAAAAACTTCATTACATATTTATTTTCTTATTAAGAATTAACTCGTCTTTATAATTGTATGTGATCAGTTAGATGTGTGAAAGTCAATTATTATTTTAATAATTTTTTTCAAACCTCGAGATAATTAAAACAGAGATTATGCGCCATTGTCTTTGCTCAAATATGAAATAACTGTATCTATAGCTGATGATGGATAATGAATCATATCGATAAGAAAACTATCAATTATGCGACCTTGAGTCACTAATTGATTTTATTTTTGAAAGTCATAATTTTTTTTGTTTTTTTAAAATTTTATTTGATATAAGTATATGTATGCATCCAATTTGTGACCGCGTTTCGTGCTGATGTTGCATGCGACACGTCGGAAAGTAGTCAGTTAAATGTGTAATGAGAGCATCGAGTTTGAATCAAAACCAATTTTCACTTGGATGTTCTATCCACGTGAAAATAGCGTTGCATTTTTTTTAAAGGATCAGTGTTCTTTAAACTAAAAAAGAATTGAAACAAGAAAAAATAGCTGCGGCTCTCTTCTATGATATGTTATACGGTTATGAATGTAACTGACAATAGATGATGAACCATATAGATGGTTAAAGAATGAATTGACTGTGCACTTTAAAAGGTTATTGGCGTGTATTAGTAGAGATTTCAGAAATATCAATTTCACCATGTCTGCCTTTTATTATTTTTTTAAACTTTTGTAGAAACTTACCAAATAAGTTTACTTTTATTATTTAAGGTGATAAATAAATTAGCTTTAATCAAGTGTAAATGGTTTTCGAAGAAAATCATCTAGTATTCATTTGTAGAAAGGATAACACCTTTCCAGGAGATATCGATTTCTTTAGTCTCCTTAGCTATAGCGACCGAAAGTTATCGTTTCATGTTGGAATCATTTCAAATGAAATAAAAAAGAGTTATTGAAGCAGATATGAAAAAAAAATTAACTAAAGAACACAGTTCGTTTATGTTTTTCGTAAAAGTTTTTTTGTATATGGGAAGGAAGATAAAAAGTGAAATTTTAGTTCATTATTCGATACAATTAAGCTGAAGCATTTATTAAGTCGAGCAACTGAAAGTCAGGAAAAAATCAAACAAAAGTGAACTGTAGAATCGAAATTGGAATGATAGCATTTTTTTCTAAACTTCCTAATGATGCTTCGTTCGACTAGAAATAGAGTTCTATATAAGAATTTTTTAAAACACTTTCGTTCATTTTAACCTATGAGATTACTAATATTAAGTCAGTAAGATAAGCTATCCAGCAATTTGTTAGTCTGTATATATATATATATATATATATAAAATATACGTGAATTCAGTTGTTTAGAGATAATGAATAATCGGGATGACTAAAGAATCCGTTAATATCGTACTTTACGAATAATTTAATAAATCTAAGGAATTTTTCGCAACTATAATATACGTAGCTCTTATCTTTAGTTTCATTTTGAGTTTCGTTAGATGATCAACATAAATGAAGCTTTTCCGATTCATCTAGTCAAATAAGAATTAACGAAAAGTAAATGGTACTATTGTAACAGGCAAAGAAATCGATTATCATTATTAAAATGGTTATTCGACTTTGATATTTCAGTTATTTCGGATAATCGTTTCAAAAGAAGATATCTACGATTGACATTTTTTTGCATTCTTATCTTTGTTCGATTAAAAAACTGTTGATGTTTTTATAAATTCGTCGTAGTGATTAATTTTACATTGAATATTTAACAGTCACATTTAGAGTTTGTTTATATAATGTTTCGAAAGTAAGAATTTCTCTTTTAAAATGATAACAAAAAGAATTTTAATAAATTATAAATGCATTAAAAAAATGCAATCGTTGTAAAAATTATAGGCTATTTGAATGTAATTGTTTTGTTTATTTCTTGTTAAACTGGTATATCAAAAGTTGACACATTTGAGTTGATATGATTAAAAGACATGAATATTAGAAAATGATCACAAAAAAAAATTAATGCTGAATGAAAAATATATTTCTTGTAATTTTGCATATAAGTTTTTTTTAGTTAAAAGAAAATATATAAGAAACAAAAATTGAAACGCTTTTTACTGTATTTTTAAAAAGAAGCATATGTAAATTTAACTGTAGGGTTGATTAAATGTAGATGCTTGCAGTAAATATAATCATTCAACCCATCTATCTCTTTTTTCATATATATGGACAAATATCAAGTTTTCGTGGAGGCTTCTTCGCAACAATGTTAATAATGGTGATACGCGTATGCCTTGAAAGCTTGATAAATCAATTATCATTTAACATTTTTTAAACTCGAGAACGGAAATTCACAAAAGATTCGTAGAAACGCGAAGTGGAAGTATCGACATGGAACTCTTACGATTTTTAGTCGAACCATCTATACAACCAATAAATAATCTGAGCTCCAAAAACACAATTTTGACAAAGTTTACTTTTGAGATAATTAAAACGAAAATTCAAAAAAAGTTAGGCGCCAATTTCTTTGGTCATATATCAAACAGCTGTGAATACAGCAGTCGTCAGAAGTGAACCAAACTCGAATTCACAGTCCATATTTCACCTATCTTGACTGATAATATGAGGTAGCTATCGAAAGATGTCGCATATGTTTGGATTGTTTTTCATGGCATCTAATATTTCATGTTTTCTTCAATTCTCATATCACCGCTGAGCGGTTTTGAGGGAAGAGTTCCCGGACAAAACAATTCCATGTGTAGAGTGCGCACGCGCCAAAAGAAGATGAATGAAGCAGAGAAAAAAAGTGAAAACTGTCTATCGTTGAATGATCGAGAAATTCTTCTTGTATTAAAAATAAATGAATTTGTTGATCAAAACTTTTGAGTTTGATTAACTTGTTCTATTAGTCGATGAAAATTTAATATCATCCTCGATTATCTTCAATATATGTTTTTGTCTATCAATTTTTATCGATTCATATTGGGAACCATATTCATTGAAGAAATAGACATTTTATTAGGAGAGCTATTGTTCGATATCAGATAAAGCATTTAGATTAGCCCTAAAATGTACTTCATGAATAAAGTGAAAATTTCTTTTATGCGATGGCATTGCAACGAAAAATTGAATCATGACTAACGAAGAATAAACAACATGTAATTAAATTTAAGAGAATATATTTAGAACTGTTGACAAATAATTTTGAAAAGGTTCATGAACAAAAATTATAGATGTTTTATTTCTGTTGTTAAATTTCATATCATCTGATATCGTTAATGTATGAACAGGCCTTCATGCCAATTTCTTTTTTTTTCATCTATCTTGATCACATTGAAACACATGTACGTCATGAGATAGGACTAGATGAATCTAATCATTTTGTTGATCCTATTCTGATTCAAAGAAACTAAAGTCATGTAGATTTTTTCCAGATTACATATTAAGATCGACGAAAAACTCGAAGAGAATAATAAAACAATTTTAAATCCGAGATGAGAAAAGATTGAACAATAAAACACTGTAAGTGGTATTCATATTCTCTTGAAACTGTTCTGTAAAATAAAATGAAAATTTATTTTATTTTGAAAACATAAATTTATTTATTAATAAGATGTTTAAAATATAAAATTAACCATCGTTGATCTTTTTACTTACTCAAAGTTAATCTTTTCTTTTTATTTCAACCAAAGCTTGTGCTACCAGAATTTAGCGAACCAGAAACAAACATTACTACGTGTATCAATAGATGTGTAAATTTTCAAAGATAAAAACTTTCGTCGTAATATAATTGAGATTTCAGACTCCTCTATGAAATAAACTAATCCCTCATTTAAAACAAAAACAGTCTAGTAAAATATTTGATTTTCTTTGGCGAATTATACTTCTTTTTTACAGATGTTCTGATCAGCATATTAAAACCATTGTATTTTTATTTATAGAAGCCATAGTTAAAAATTGGTACTTATTGAAACTAATCTGTTTGGGAAAGTTCTTTTTCTATGTGGAAGATGAGGAGGTATTCAAATTAAGACTCCAATTGTTCTTACTAAAAAGTAATTAAAAAATTTAATTTTCTTTTATCATTCTAAACAGCATCGAGAATGCATCATTTACGTTTAGACAATCTATTTACTAATCATGTCCTTTTTAAATACTAAAACTTTTCAGTTAAAAATTCATCAAATTTGAAGTGTACAACGTCTCAATATTGCTCTTATTATTTTTTCCTTTTTCAAACAAAAAAAAAATCAGAATTAAAAAAATAAAAATTTAATTATTGTTAAAAACTCTTATATGGATTTTTTTCTTGATATGAATAGACATTGACATAGTGACACATTTGATTAAATGAAATACATATGTATGAGTGAGAAGATCCTATCTTGTAATGATGGTTAATGATATTGTATTTGAATATCTACTCAATAGATCTTAGACCGAATAATCAAATGAAGATTCTGTTCGAGACAGAACAGAACAAGAATAAATCGCATATAGCTGAATGGCTAAAGAGCGTGTATGACGCGACGCTCGTTCGAATGCAGTGCGAATCGATTTTTTTTCTGTTCTATATGCACTTTTTAGCATTGATTTTTGTAAAAAAAATTTTTGCTTGGAGTCAGACGTACCCTCTCGAGATCTTGACGGGGGCGGGGGTAATTGACCACGCTGATTACGAATATGCTATTTGTTTTGTCCGGGAACTCTTCCCTCAAAACCGCTCAGCGTCGATATGTTTTTTTTCTTCTTCAAGAGGCTAGACGCGCCAATGGCTGACATGCATACAAATTGGCGCGTTAACGAAGGGGTTTTCTCTCGCGTCAAAGAAGAAAGAATGAATGTCTATCTTTTCATGATCAATGTAATTATTTACGTGAAAAATATTTTCTAATGTTTTAGACAAATATTTTTTTAAATCTACTGCCATATCCCATTAGTTTTGTTGTTAAATAAGTCATCGATTTTAATTGTTATGTTATGAAATGAAACATCTCTAAACAGTTATAGACCTTTTTTTTTAGTAAAATTTATCCATATTATGTCAATTTAACTTAGTCTTAGGAGCGATAATTTTTTTTAAAATACATAACAGAATTTTTCGTGGTAGTTTTTTGGATTATTATGTCTTGATCAAGCTTGTCTCTGTGTATGAAACTGTGTCTCGAAGCACATAGAAGTTAATTATTGTTTTTGTTCTTTGTGCCGCCGAAGAGAAGCGTTAAGAGAAAATAAAGCGCGAGAACTTGAACAAGACAGCATAAAATATGTTGTTAGACTTGTTTTTCAAATTTTTATTTTATTTTTTTGGTGAGAATAATGAGAATATAAAAAATTTTTATTATCTGGAAGTTCAAGAGTATTGTTGTATTCATTAACAAAATTTTTTTAATACGGAATTACATACAACAAAACATACAGTACATGCATTATGTGAAACTATATGTTAGTATATTAGCTTCAAAAAATGTTCAAACAGAGTAACGTTAAGTTGATCAAAAGTTCATGTATTATGAAAGTTAACGTTCGATATGCAAAAATAAGATGAATTGATGTTGATTATCTTGGAACGATTGAGTATTGAAATGAAAGTTCTAAAATAAAAAAAGGAAAGAGAGAAAGATGAATAAATAAAACGTGAGCAAAAATAACAAATATCATGCAGCAAATTAAAGCAATAGAAATTAATATAATTTATCGACGAATTTCTTCTCGCCAGACGTACTTCTCAGACTCAAACGAACTTAGTCACATATTCAAATTCAATGTGAATAAGTCGATGAGAGAGGAGATACGAAAAGGGAGAAGCATGTTCTTTCTTGTCTTTTCCATGAGAGACGAAAAGAAATACTCTCAAATAATAAGATAAAAAGCAAAATAAAACTAATAATAACTAGTAGCAAAAAGAAACGTAATTACAACTACATATTAATATACAAGAAAAATAATATATGCCTATTATATATACAGATTATAAAACGAAGTAATTTTTTTTCATGCACTGTAGGATGGATGATAGGAAAACAAGATGGAAATTTTATAAGTCATACATAGACTTTATGTTTGAATTAGATGAGAGAAGGAAGGACAAGGTATTTTGATGTTGATTATTTATCATACTTTCTAGATATAAGGCTGTGGCTACAATAGCACATGGTGGATCATATAGACTATGAAGATTTCGAGGTGGAAGATAGGGATAGTCAGTCTCTAATATCAATCTTTCGGGAAGAAATGAACAATGATCTATCAGCCAGTTGTTAAAAAAAATGGAATTTTGGTTATAATTTTCATAAGTAATGGATCCATTGTGACCAATATATGAATTAGGAATAGATTTAGAAATAGATCAACAATATGTAAATCAGAATTTCTGTTTATACAATGCCAGTGAATTCGTAGATTTCTATCTGATGTTCGATTTCGTAAACAATCAAATAACTGACGATAGAGATGAAAACCTCGACAGTGAAGAGCAATAGGAAGATGAAATTGAATGGCAAGATCTATTTGTCTTTCGAGAATAAATATTTGATGCTCTATAGTAGCTGCAATTGTCTCATCTAGACCACATTCACCAACAGCAACAATTTTATCTTTTATATTTATATTTTTATGGGAAATTTCGAGATGGTTTTTCATGTTATTCAATATTCGATATATAGACTGATGATTAAAATACTTGGGATGAATACCAAGCGTAGGATAAATGTGAACATGAGAAGAAAAGGGAGAAGGATTATGAATAAGCCATTCTTCAGGCTTGTGATTATTATTTATAAAATGAAAGTTTCGAATTGGGGGGTTTAATTGGACAGAAATAAAGTCAGATTGAATTTTTGTTACAATTTGGTTAAGATGTATGTGGCCGTCGTATATAGGAATATTGGGTGGGATATGAATTTTTAGACCACATTGTTGGTCACAATGGGATGAAATACTCTTGGTGCATAACATTCAAACGAAAAAATTTTTCGATATCTAGAAAAAAAAATTTTTTACTAAGATTAAGACATAGAATTTTGAATCAGTTTTTTTATATTGAAGAAGGAAAGCTTATTCAATAATAAAAGGAAGTAACACGCATAAGTTTGTTCAAGTTTATCTCGAAAGTAACGTTCAAGATCTTCGAAAGCTTTTAAAACGATTTTGAGTACGAGGTAAAATTGGAGTACCAAATCTGTTTTCAGGTGCCCATACCAAAGATTCGTCTGATTCTGTTTCATCTTGATTCTCTTCTTCATTCTCACTAATAGATAGATCTGATTGTCCTTCATTTTCTTCTTCACTTTCTGTATTATCTTGTTTGTTACGAGGTAAAATACTGTGATCTTCAATGTCGGATTCCAATTCACTCATATTTTCTTCGACAATGTCATATACTCCTGTATGAGCAAATTTAGCCATGGCATCTCTCTCTTTTTCATCTTGAAAATTCATCTCGAGCATTCGATATAATTTTTGCAGCATAGTTAGAAGAGGATTTTTGGCAGGATTCGTCGATGAAAAATATAGACGAGAAAGGACGTCATTATTTTTCTCAACACCTTGCATATTAAAATCTCCAAGGTTATTGAATTCGTCGAACTCAAATAAATGGTTTCCAACTATGTGAATGTAAGGTGTTACAGTTGTTTGAAGGCCACTCTGACGAAATTCTTTTACGAACTCGAGCGATAATTTTTTAAGAACACCTTTTTGTTTTACAGTATTATGACTTAATTCACGTAGAATTTCCTTAAATTTATTGACAACTGATCGAACTGCTTTCGCTATTTCATCACTAAGAATATCATTATATGGAAAACTATCAACAAAAAAAAGATCTTGAAGATGCCCTGAAAGTTTTCCATGAGAAGCTATCGTTTTATTTTTATCGTCGGAATCTATTTGAAAGAAAAAACGTTCACCGACAGTTTTTTCACAATGTTCATTTAGAATTCTAATTTTCTCTTCGATTACAGCTAAATGTTCACTTCCATATTTTCCTGTACGAGAAGCATAAGACAAAATGTCTTTTAAAATGACATCAAAAATACGCAGCTTCATATGTAATGTATCAATACAATAGTCCTGATAGTTGAAGAGATCACCGAACAGAGGCTCACACTTGTATCCCAACTCATTGGTGTTCTTTGCTAAACATGAAGCTTGCTCGAAAAGAGATCTTGCTCCTTTAGCTATATCGTGATATGACGTAGGACCAATATGAACAGTAGTTGTTTTCTTATTCTTTCCTTTTCCTTCAGTTACAGTTTTATCGTACGCTGTGTCTTCAGTTACATGAAGATCATCTTTATGCTGTGTACAAAAAATACACGGATAATTCGAACTAAAACCAGCAAGTCCAAAAACATAGACCGCATTCATAAGATCACGACCGAGTCGAATACGAATATTAATATCTTTTGTTCCTACAGAAATTCGTTTCATAGACTTAATATCGTTAATGAACTCGACTGGCAAACTTTTTCTTAATAACTCGGTGTTTTCCTTTTGTACTTCAAAAAGAGCTAAAGGATCGAGATTTTTTGCCATTTGACAATTTCGTCCACCTTCAATGCAATTGATTGATATAGCGACTATGTGTTTATTTTCTATGAGCGTTCCGTCGATATTGAAACGAATATTAAGTGTATCAAATTGCTCGAGTTTCGGCTCATGATGGCGGGCAACAAAAATGGCAGTGCGTACGGCATATTCAAACTTTCCATAAGCACTTGCTGTCGTAAACAAAATAGGAAATTTCGAATTTGTTTCTTTTCGGAGTCGTTCAATTTCTGTTAATGAATAGAGCTTTCTTTTACTTCGAATAAAATTAACAACAGCATTGAAAGCACTATCTGTCAAATGATATGTGTCTTTCAGGTGTAATAAATCTCGTTTATCTTTCATTTGTTTTATTCTTCGATATACGTTCCTTAGAGGTTCTATTGAAATGGAATCCTCTACGTAAAAACGCTTCAAGCCACGTGTAGTATAAGTACGACCAATAATATTATCGAGTTCAGTTTCAGACAAAGATTGATAATCATTAATTATTATTCGATTATCATCTTTTTGTATATTATTTGGTTGTACATATCTCAGTAGAACAGTAAGAAAAGCAGAATGACAAGTAGATTGTGTACGACAATATATCATTTCTGTTCTTATTATTTCTACAAGATTTTGAAAGTCTAAGTTCAGTTTATATGTCGAAGCACTTTCTTTAACAAGATAAAAAAGATCATCGACATCAATCACTCCAACTGAATCGAATGTACTTAAAGCTTTTTCTACCCATGATCTACTGAAAGTGATATCTATCGTATTTGAAAATGGATAAAATTGTAAGACATCATGTTTTTCGTTTAATGTTCGATGTAAAAGAATCGGACCTATAGTGGAATTGGTTCGAAATTGAGAGAATTCTTTTATCGGTTCAACTTCATTCAAAGAATTGATACATTTAAAGATGAAAGAAAAATCTTGATTTAAACGCAAAACTCTGATGGTATTTCTTCCAGCAGAACGTAAACGTGCTGACTGTACAATATGACCTATTTGTCGGCTTATGTCGTTTTTTAGTGCACGCATATTTACAGAAATTTGTTTTTCAATAAAAAGATACCTACAGGTGTCATTTATAATTTTTTCGAAGTTCATCGATTTACTATTCATAGAAAGAGAATATTTGAAATAATCAAAAAGATATTGAAAAGAAGCCTTTACGTGCAGCACATCATTATTAATAGAAAAAGAAATATGAGAATCACTAGAAACAGGTAATGATAGTTGACAATCCAAGTCAGTATCAACATAATCATTATCAGTACTAGTTTCCGATACTTCCTCATCAGATGAAGTATTAGGTACAACAGTGTCTTGAACGAGTTCTAGAACGTTCATCGGTAAATAAACAGTTAAAAGACTTGGTGATATTTGTTTTTTTTTAGACTGAAGAAGAGAGACTGCGTTCTTACAAGACTTCACGATTGAGCTATTATTTGATTTTTGTCCCTTTTTCTGAAGATTATCATTCACCTTATTGACAATATAATCTATCGCTGGTGAATATTTCAACACATCGATAGAATTGTACATTGAAACATCTATTTCGATCTTCAATGACTTACTCATTATGGTCTTTAAGAAAACACAAACGATTTACAATAAATTGTTTTTCTCTTACTTCTTGTTGATGAACAAAAGATTACTTTTGTCAAAATGATTACTGATAAGCATCAATAATAAGATAGTAAACGGTAGACGTGTTATATACGAATGACAGGGTTTAGAAATTGTATTTCTTTTCTCTTTCGATAAAGCTTTCGCGCCTTTTCCACTTGATATTGCTCGTCATACATAGAGAGAACACAAGCGATAACGAGCCATCACATGGTGCAAGAGAACAGACCACTAAAAATAAAACATCGTCTTGAACAAAAACAAGCTGTACAGAAATATGAATATCTCGAAAATCAATTTAATAGTTTCTATTACTGTTGTCAAAAAAATACCACATATACAGGAATAAATGTTTTCATACTATATATAAAATATAAATGTTTAAAGATCAATAAAAAGTATTTACACTTTTTTTTATTTTATTAGATAATAAATAGGTGAAGTTGAGCGTTTCTCCAAAAACTTTATAAAAAATGTTGACTTTTAAATTCCCATCTTATTCGTAATGAAGATTTTACATAAATATATTGGTCTCAATAACTAATTCATATTAATTCTTCTTTTCTTATTCAAAACGAAAAACTTGCTTCTTTCTTTATTGTTGCGCCATTTCATGTCTGCTACGAACACTGCACATGTTCATCTACTTGAAGGGAAAAAGAGCGCGAGTCTTTATCGAAAGAGCTTTAATACAATATATGCTGATTATCTTTATTAGAGTTCAAAATGCTATTTATATGAAACGAAATAATCTACTCATATTTTTCTACTTCATCATGCAATATCTCTCAATCAGCTATAAGATTATTATAAACTTAAAATGGATGAATTAATGAAATGAGAAATATTACGAAAGATTGGAAATGATTAGTAATCGATTGAGAACGATGTTTTGTTTTTTTTTCGCATATAAACGAACATAAACATTCCTAAACTTTATTCGAAATATCAATATTCTTGGCTATGACTTATTACCTTGCCTTTCGATAAATGTACCGATATTTTTTTTTCTAATATTCTATCTTTGCCAATGTGCAGAGTCGTCAAGAGATACCACAGTTCATTAAAAATGTTTTTTTTTAAATTGACAATTAGCTACCAACTTATGAATGTTTTTTTTTCTCTTCTTTATCTAAAACGACGTAATTTGTATTACTAAGTAAGATTGTTTAACAACATGTGAAGCATTTATTTAGATATCAGTGCCATTTAAATACATTTTATTATTTTCCTATGTAATACAGGTGACATAAGTCTTCGTGTATATGGCATTTAAAAATTTCTACTAAAAAATTATTTGCTTCAGATTATAGTTGACACAGAACATTTTCAGTGAATAGTTTCAGCTGTGTTGCTTATTTTATCTTTAATTAATAATATTCTTTTCACGATGAAAATTTCTGAGTCTCTCTAGAAACGTAAATTTTTAGAAAACTTGATTTTATGTTAGTTTTTTCATAAAAAAAATTCGTAATAGTGATCTAATGTTTTGAACAGTTCTCATACATTCTTATATGCTTTTCTTCACGACACGTGCACTTTCTTGTGTTTATCGCTTCACCAGACGTCTTTGTTATAACTACGCACAGCTCGTTAGAACAAGAAAACAACGTCACTTATGACATTAGAACAATAGTTTTTGTATATTGTCGTCTTTTTTACTATAGAAATGAATTTTATTTCAACAACTCATACACTACGTTTCTTGAAATTTATTAGATAGTTTCAAACGAATATTTTGTTTTAGACAGATATTATGTCACTAAAAGAAAATTTCGTCGATACGGCTACTGGTGCTAGTCCTCCATGGTCCTCTACTCGTGATGTTGCTTGTTCTCCAATCTATTTTGGATCATCAATTGAATTCATGCCGGTAGAAGATGTTGTTCGTTCATCAATTATTTTTAATCAAGAAAAACAAAAACCACAAACTAATGTGCTAATCAACAAGTATGGTATCATTTATTTTGTTTTTGTAATTCGAGAATTAAAATAAATCAAAATAATCATTCTTAGCAGAGACTCTTCCTGCAAACAATCATGAAAAAATATTAATAGTGCTTAATTTTTAGATCTCAAGAAATAGATTGAATTGAATTAAAATGTGATTCAATATAAATTTGATTGACTTGTGCTAATTTTAGTTTGTCTATTGAGATAGATTCGGAATGAGTTGAGGAGCTAAAATTCAATTCCTTTCGTTAACTAGATAGAGTTGGTGGATATCGTGCTACATGAACAAAATTATTATTTTGATTTATTTTCTATTCTTTAATAATCCAAGAACGAGTATTTCTAAAATTAAAATCGAACGTAGTTGTACAACGATAAATCAAATTAAAAAAATACTTAATGTCATTGTCTTGATTAAAAATGAAGTCTCTATGCAAATAGTTGTATTATGTTTTCTTTAATTCTAGAAATTCCAATAATGAACATTCATCATCATTATCATTGCCGTTGAGTAATTCATCTAGTAGCAATACAACACCAATATTGTCTGCTGCTTCGTCAATTAAGCCAGTGTCGTTAATGTCCATTGGTAATCCTATATTTTCATCTTTTTTTTTCAAAGTATTAGTAATAAATATTCATATTTCCTCCTTTAGAGCTCAATGATGTATATGATACAGGTTCAACAACAGGTTCTTCTTCAGTATTAAATAAAACCAAACAAAATCGACCTTGGCCTGTTGATCTTTGTTTTCGACGCGATTGGAAACATCATCAACGACGAATACAAGCTGCATATCACAGTCACTTTCATTCACATCAAGGTTATGATAGAAGATCCGCAACTACGACTAGAAGTAATTATAGATAAAAACAGATTCCTTAACGTATTTGAATTAGTCATTATTTTGTTTTTTTTTTCAAAAAATATGCATTATTTGTAACTTTTCCTCTTCTTCTAGACCGTTACCGACATAGCAATTATCGTGTACAAAGTCATCATTCGAATTGCTGCAGTTGTCACGATTATTGTTGCATGTAATATCCATATAATAGTTATAGCACATGTTCCTATGATTATCAAAAACGATGAAATTTATGATGTATTATTTTATTCAAAAATAGATGACTATGAATGATACATTTATTCGTATTCCAAATGGTCCTATTATAATACGTTATCTTTGAAAAATATGTATGAATTGATAATTGAAAAAGCGTTTAATTTACACTTTTGGGGTTTAACCATAAATTAATGCTGAACAATTAATATATCAAGATCTGCATACGATTGTTCGCAATAATGACATAGTTCTCTCATTTTATTGTTTTGTTATTGTCGAACTGAATTAATTGTGATCGATCATTACCAAATAATGGTTCAAGTTGAAGATTCATGATATATTTAAATCAACTCTTGAATAGATCGTATTTAGGAATATGAAAGTTCAGAAAGATGATATGAGAAATGACATAGAAGAACGAAAAAAGACAAGTGCTTCGCATATAGCCGAGTGGCTAATATAGCGTGTGTGACGTGTCATGGGTTCGAATCCCTTGCGAAGAGAGTTTTTTTTCTGTTCTATGGAAACTTTTTAACCTAATTTTTTTTGTAAGGTTGCAGAGGTACCCCGTCGAGATTTTGATGGGGACGGGGGTAACTTAACATGCTGATTTCGAATATGCAATTTTTTTCGTCCGGGAACTTATCCTTCAAAACCACCCCACGGTGATATGTAGAAGGAAACCACGTTGGATTATCAAGATATGCTCAGATTGTAGAGGAGAGCCAATGCTACAACTTTTAGTACAATGTCATGCATTTTTCACGGGATATTCGACAAATAATGAAGATGCACATTCTTGTACAGTAATAAAAAAGTTCTCTTTCAAATGAGACTAGAGCGATTGGCGACCATGAGACTGTTTGGAGAATTCTGCAATACAAGATCAGAAAAGCATAAACAGAGCAAAGGCGAGAAATGTTTCCTGTCTTTTAAGAAAGTAGTAGCACCTCTTTAATCAGAAAATGATGCAAATCGTCAAAAATTATGATAAAATATACAACTAACCTCTAGTCGATAATTCTGAACAATGAAAAAGAGCAAATTTCATCATAACTGATCAGAAGAATCCAGAAAAACAATCATATTTTGAACTAGAATCTTTCGGACTTTGTTCAGTTATTTTCGAATGAAATTAGCCAAAATTTTCCAAAATACTACCTTTAATAATATTTCTGCTGAAATCGGTCAGTATATGCTTTTATTTAGAGGTTAGACAATACAAGAGCATATTCTATAGAAGTAACTTTCGAAAAGTTTTATAATAAAATAATTATTTGAATATCTTATTTTGTCGTGAAAAATGTTGACCAATAAACAACGTCCAACAGACGCATATTGTCATAATTATGTTCGTTTAGTATTTCTTATTAGTACACTTCATTTATTGAATGGCCATAAGACTGTTAATGAATTATACAATTATGGTGATAAATGTAAGTTTATTTAAAAATAGATCAAAACAATTTTACTATTCTATATTTCAGAAATATCAGTGAATGAAACACCACGTACGGAGGATGTGGTTACCTATGCTATTACTCCATTCAAATGGGTTTTCCGACGTTTGAATAGATTGAATTATATATGACAGATAAAATTTTATTATAGATTATTCTCTTTCTCGTAAAGAAGAGTCTTGCAAACATAAATTGTCTGATTGCTTGTGTGTCCGCAGAGGGTCAAAAGAACATAAGGGTTCACCGAAGGATAATCAGAGATTATTTTTGGTGGGGATTTCGACTAATAGGGTTTCCCGACATTGCGGTTTCAACCAATAGGATTTCAGGGGGGGGGGGGGCAATTCAACCAATCAGATTTTTTTGGCCCGTAATTCGATCTAGGAAGGTTATTTTTGGTCGGGATTTCGACTAATCAGGTTTTTTGACATTGCGATTTCAACCAATAGGATTTTAGGTGGGGGTGAGCAATTCAACCAATCAGATTTTTCTGGCCCGTAATTCGATCTAGGAAGGTTATTTTTTTTATAAAAAACAGTTGGTCACAGATATTCGAGGTAAAAGCCAGAATCTATCATCGATGATGAGATTTAGGTGGCAAGAGTAGCGGATAATAAAATTTACTAATCTCATCATAGTGTTGGAAAAAAATCAGCCCAACTTTCTGCTCAGAATGCTAAACTCAAACGTGTAGATAGATGCACTTGGCAGAATAATGCAGTGTGAATGTGCTGATTTCGAATCGTGAAACCACGTAAATAAATAAATTGTTAACAGTTTAGAAACAGCACTCCTACGAGAAAGAGCTAAGCGAGTCTACAGACGAGCGTTACTTGTTTTTGACACAAAAAGAAACAACAAAATTCTGTCTAGCTAGCTTGGTTTCCTCATTAATTAACAATAATTTATCGTCGATCAGCAATAGGTTATTTATCTTTGTCACCAAATACATTGACACCAATACTTCATATTATCTATATTCTAGCGTTTCTTTTGCCTCCATCTTGGATTTTATTTTTTCAAAGACATTATGTAGCGGTGAGACAAGGTGTTTCTGAAAACTTTGATGCCATTGAGAATGTATCTTTTTGGCAACATTTTTATTACTTTCATTGAATTTATTTATTCTAAATAATAATATAATATATCAATCAACAAGAAAGCTTATGGAACTAATGGATTGTAAGTGATTAAAAAGCATTGATTTGAAAAAGAATCGACTTATTTTTCTTATTTAGTAATCAAGGTATTTGGTGTCTACGACTTTTTACTCACAATGGCGTGGCTTTCTTTGCTTGCTAGATAGATTTCTATAAATATTTTTTAATAACTTGTATTTAATCGTTCAGTATTTTATTATGAATGTTCAATAAATTTTTTATCAGATGTTCAATAGTTTTTGATCAGTAAAAAAAATAATTTTTATTCAGTGAATAATTCATGAAGTTCAGTAAACAATTCAAGCTTCTCAGTAATTAATTTAAAAGTGCTCAGTAATTAATTTAAAAATGTTCAGTATTTAACCTATTTTTGTTCAATTTCTTATTAGTTTATTTCAGTAAAGAGGGTGTGTGAGTGTTAGTCTGTTCTGATGAGTGACATCGAGATCAACACCCAACCTCACACCCTCTATAGTTTCACTTGTAACCATCTCGTTGTTAGAAACATTAGTTAGAACTTCATAATTTCTAAGGCCGTTCCCATTTTAATATCAAACTAGCAATAGCAATTATGGTTACTGAAAACTTCAACTTATTTAGAATAAACGAGCTATTTATATGGGAATAGACAAAGGACCAGATAAGGGGACACGATATCGAGAATCTTCTTTACCTTTGTTACATTGAGAACAAAGGGTGAATACAGTGTATTCATCTGTACATGTAACTGTAAAGGATCGAACAACCATACTAGAACAGAAAAATAGGTTAAAAAAACATAGTATCGATAATTGATACAACTTATGTACACAATTATCGAGGATTACCATATAGCATAGTATGTTGACTTATGACGTCGTCATCAATCAATGTGGACAATCGCTCCTCTGTTTAAATCAAAATATTTTCATAGAAAAAACAAATTGACTACTTATAGTAATACTACTTTTTACTGAGTAAATGGATTTTTTAATCAGGAAACTGAATTGACTACTGAAACTTTAATTTTAATACTAATTAATTTCTTATTTTACTGTGCAAGCAATAAATTAACTGAACATTGGATTTCGTACTGATCGTTTGATTTCTTTACTGAACATTTAATTAGTTCCCTTTTTTAATTATTCTTACTATTTAAAAAAGGATTCTTTCGAATAAGAATTGCTGATCTACTTAGGATATATATCAGTAAGTAATGAGATTTTAAAGAAAAAATAAAGTAAAGCAAAAAAAAATATATTGTACGTTGCTTTGATTGAATCGATTCTGTTTGATCAGATCAAACAAACAAAAACCAAATGCTGCTAGATTCGGAAGACTTCATAGATGTCAAAGAGTTTTAAAACTTTTCGATTCGAGATAACAAGAAACAGCTTTATGAGCATATAGTTTCAATACAGTCATGATAAAGTTTATTAGATAGATAAGAGAAGATAATCTTTTGTTTGGATTTCACTGATGAAAGGTTTCAGGCAATTGTGCTTTTATTAGTGATCATTTATTGTTGTTCAATAAAATCAGAGAAACAAAAGCTACTTCGACTTACTATCGTTAGAAATAAACAAATGACTGAAAAAGACTTTTTTTTTGAATTTTGAGCTTTCTTATTTCGATTATTTTTGTTTTTTTATGATAAATCTAAGAAGAAAAAAATTGAATTTTCTGATACAAAAGCTTGTTAGCGCAGCCCCTTTGGGGCTAAAATGTGGAACTCACATATTCCCTACGATTTAAGTAGTTATTCGATAGAGGGCCTTTAATTTTTTCATATATTAAATGTGAAAATATGGAAATGGTAAGCGTAAATTAAAACAAATGAGGATTTATTCAGTACAAGTTTGTTTCGTTATTAATGGTTACTAGTATTATAGTGGAAATATTAGGAATTTTAGATCAATACTTTTCAATATATTCAGGTTGTTGTTTGTTTAAATATAATATTCCAAAAAAAATGTCATGAAATATTTATATGATATGTCTGTTTATACTGTTAATGTTGTAAATGATGCATAGCGTGAGAAAGTGTTTAAAATATATTTTCGTACACTCTAAAAAAAATCGGTTTTTT